>JAHWFO010012390.1:2346335-2367389 GCA_023313115.1 Rhysida immarginata | reverse complement strand
GAAAGGAAATTGCAACAACATCAAGTGTACATCTAAAGTAAGATTACATGAGTAAAAAATTATTTAGAGTAGAAGGGTCCTTGGAGAGGTCCATCCATTGTGAGACTTTAAAAAAATTTTTTTCGGCAAATCAAGTCCTGGTATATCACCTAGAATGGGTTTTTTCAGTGAAGAGGTAAATTCCTGTCTTTCGGATGATTTTTCTTAGAATGGATAGTCCCTTCGCTCTATATTGTAGTGAGTGAGTTATTATTTAACTAATCTGGAGGTTTAATTTAGCTTTGTGAGGTTGTTCTGTTTACCTACAAGCGTAATTATCCCGGGCAACGCCGGTTCCTCTGCTAGTAAATTTATAAATAAAAGCAATTTTATGAACTTCTCGCGATGGCTTCATATATTCAGGTTCCATTTGATATATGCTAGATAATATACGATTGATAAGCATGAACATAACGAGTCTGTGACACAAACAAGTTGGAAATGACAACTTGCTTTGTTATCGAGACAATGATGACGGATATGAAGAGTATGATTATGAGACGTCACAAAGAATGCTTTTAAGGCGAGTTTATCTCTTGGTTAGTTTATCATTCAGTTCACTTCAAAAACACATTCAAATTTATTGGAGTTGAATGAATCATTTTCCATAGTCCGCAATTTAAACGATGATTCGATGAAAAAAAATATTTTCAATAAATGTATATTATCTTTTTGTTTTCACACGAGGGCACTAAATTATTTCGCACCCAAGATTTTTCCCGTAATAGTAAAAGAGATATTTCTAATTGTTGAAATAAGTGAAAAACAGAGCCTGATCCGTAACCTTGTATTCTTACACGTATATATAGCTTTAGCTAAAGCTCGTAATAAGGGTCATTGAAGTCCTATTAGACATAGCATTTCGAAAATCAAAAAGAATGTCATATTCGTCTTGTGTTCGTCATTCCCGTTCGAATGACATATTACATGCCTTATATTGCCAATAAAAAAATTTAATGGGGGGGGGGCGTCTTAATAGTCACGTGACTGTTAGACCGATTTCAATCACAACTAATCAGGTGAGCTCAGGAAGGGTCTCTGTCGAAGAGCGAAAGCAGAATTTGAAAAAGTCAACGCGATTCCAAACTCATGCTGACTTTATACATTTATCATGACATACTTAAAATATTCAAAAGAGGCCAGGTTAGATACAATAGGACAGTACGCTCTATTTCGGCGAAAACGAGGCTCTGAAAATCCTGTTAACAATATACTGTAGCTGAAGCCATGGTAAAAAAAATGTTTGTGAAAACTGAATTCAAACACAAAAGCCTTGATAGATGATGATCTTCGTGAAGTCGAATCGTAAGCATTCAAGAAGGACAAACGAATTGTGATGCCGAAGAGATAGTTCCAAAGATGAACACTTGACGGAATATTTTGTAATTTGGAATCGGAGAGTGGATACTGGTTCAAATTTCAGTCATTTGCTGACTAATAGAGAATCAGATTGTTTGCTGCCCAGAATTTTTACGAATAAGGACATGGCCAAAGGTGTTCATGACATAACGACTGGCGAAAATTTGTGTGTTTGGCAAAAAAAGAGAAAGAACTAGTATTGATCAGTGATTTGCAACAGAAAGATCATCCGGGCATTGGAAACATCTGAACAACGGAAGCTCCGCTAGAGCAGGAGGGTATAAGAGCTTCTACGGCAAGGGCAAGGGAAATTTTAAAAGATAGGTTTAAAGTATCTAGTGATGCTCTCCGGGGGTGAAGATGGATAACATTTTAATCTGAGACAGAACAACAAGAGGTAAGTAAAGTCCCGGGCAAAATGTGCAATATAAGTAGGTTTTCTTAGAAGTTCACAATTTTTTGATGATCAGTAACTGGAGATAATGGAGAGTTAGCAGACTATTGAGAAAGAGTGAAAGATGACAGAGGACGCAGTCTCTTCGTTCGAGCTACAGTTGACGACAAAACCGATAACAAAGCATACATGAACTCAACTCTTCAAACCAACAACCATATGGTGTTATGTCCTATAATAATCTTTCGAAGGATTATAACAATAATTCATATTTAACGAAATGCCAGTGAAGAAATGAATGAGTATTGGGCAGAGATGACAAAAAGTTTAATGTATTGCGAGGACGCCGAACATCATTCACCTAAGTGAAAACGCTTTTTTGGAATAGGGTGTACATGTGGGATAGTGTTTTCCTTTAGTCTCTTTACCTTGTTTCCTATTTGTTGTCATTTTTCTTTATAAGAGCATCATATTATGCACTCAATTATACTGAGATCAATCAGTAGTAGATGAATTATATTTTTTACGATTGAGTATTATATTTGATTAATGCGGCTTCAATTACCGCGGTGACATGGGGGGATTAATTTCCCGCTTTAATCAAGAGAAACGTGTATACGTAAAGCGGCGATTCTATTACAGGAACGAAATGTAGTGCTCAAAATGTAAATAGAAAACAAATAACTAAATGTTCCACGGTTGTATGAATAAATGTATCCAAGTTATTATGCAAATTTATTCAAAGTTACAAATCCATTGGAATGGACGCAATTAATAATCATGAACCATGATGGCTGTTTAAATTTCTACTCACCTTGCCGATAGATTGATTTGGATAGCTAAACAACCCAATCATTAACGATTCTAATCGGGTAGTCCTATACAAAAGTTGGAATATCTCTTCGTATCTCTTAGATTATTCTTGTCCATGCGTGTGCGAGGCATTGCAGTTGTTGTCACGACACCTACAAACAACTGTTCCAGTCCAATGCAGGTACCAAACCAGTCGGAACTATTCTTCTCCAGGAGGGGCATGGGAGCCACCCTATACAACGTTCTTCTGGGCGTATTGTTTTGCAATTTGAATCATCTCTTGTATGCCATCATTGATATATGTGTGCAAAATTTCAAATAAATCGACCCATTCTTTCTAAGTGGTGCATTTTTTTTTTGTCAGCAGTGTAGATGTAACATCACCGTCGACAATCTCTAGTTTTGTGACACATAATACGTAATACCATAGAGTCTTTCTCGTAGGGCTCGATAGAAAGATAGTGCGGTGCTCGTTAACGCTGGCTCATGCAACATCCTTTCATTTTTCTTTCATTATGGCGGGAAAACGTTGGTCCTTGTGTAAGGTTATTTTCATTAACCAACAACATTGCGGAGACATGCCAACGAAGGTTGAACTACCGCCACCAACAAAGAAGACAACGGCACCTACCGCTGTTTAACAAGACTAGAAGTGCCGTAGGTGCCGTTTATCAAAGATGATTGTTATTCTCACGTCTCCGGACTTTCTTCTGTGGGGGTCATCTCAAAAGCTAAGGACATCATTCTGCAGAAGGTCAACGTTGTTTTGGTGGACATATGCTCTCTTCGCCTTAATGTCTCCCTTCGTCTGCAGGCTTGTATCAACATTGAGAAAAGATTATCGAGGATCGATCGGACTATCAAATAGGTTAATTTGTTTAAAAGCTAATGTCTTGCGAAATGTGAGTCGCAAACTCTGAACCACCGCGAATTGAGTGTTAGTGTGATCAAGTATAAAAAACATTAAGGAAATGCTTTCATTTATTGTAGCTTAATGCAATTTCGAAGCGGTCTGATGTTCTATTGGCATGCTCATAATCTATCATAATTTGGTTTGGAGTGTAGAGAGAGAAATAATAATAAGATATTGTCGATGACTCTTGTTTTGCGAGCAGTAAATAGTTTTTATTGAGTTTCAGAACGAAAGGAATAGAGGAGTCAGATGAGCGAATTCGATTCTCTAAAAAAAAAGAAAAAAAAATCTGGAAATGTCATCTAAAACCTCCACTTAGAGAGGCTGACCTTTCATGATAGTTTTATCGGTTCGTGCTACGCCCAATTTAATTTCTAGAATTTTGTCCCCACTGAATCCACTGCTACCGTAAATAATAATAATAAATCAATCAAATGATATAATGTTGGGTCTATGACAACAGTCTTTACACTTTAAATTATCGCCCTGCGTTATCTCCATTTTCGAAAATTATCGAAGAAGTAGATTTTCAGCGCATGGTGGAATACTTGTGGACTACGCCACAAAAGGGTAGTCGACCTGGACATAAAGTGATTTGGATTCCTCTCCAGATCTATAGGAACACGATGGAAGCCTGCGATCAACATCACGGTATGTACCGAACATGGCCGCCATCTTGAAATCGGCCATCTTGAATCTAAGTCAATTATTTTAAATGGAAAGGGGGTCGTGTGATATATCAAATAACATGAGCATTTTCTGACAATTTCATTCCTGTAAACAGATTTGAAATAGCAGTTATGGTTCAAAAGTTACAACCCATTTTGTTTCGTTTTGTAGCAGGTAACTGAAGATGGCTTTGACCGCGGAGGAGAGAATTGAGGTCATTTTGATGTCTGGAAAACGAAGTTTCCGTGTCATAGCTGCAGATTTTAACAACCCGCACCCAGAAAGACCTCCAATTTCACACAACATTGTCAGATGCTTAATTAAGAAATTCCGAGAAACAATGGTTTTGGCGTCCTTCGTCAAGAGCCCACAACGCAGCACACGACGTTTGTCAGCAGAAGTTCCAAAATTAAATAAATACAGTATTTTCATGGAATTAGAAAAACTTGCTTTCTATTGTTAAACTAAATTTATTACAGAGGCCATAAGATAGCCAAAACAACAAGATGACCATAAATATCCCAGATTTAGGTAAAAGCAGGTTAAAATAAAAAAAAAATAAAAAAAATTTACCAGCAGCAGATCTAACTGAAATTTTTCCCAATGGGATCCAGGCAAACATAAATACTGCTGCCATCTATACGAGAAATTTTAAAACTATAGACCTTTTCTTTTTGAAAATTGTTCTTCTTTAACCGATTCATATTCGCCACACCTTCCAACTTAATTAACATATAATTTGTGTTATTTTAATATTTGAATATGGATTGCAATCAATGAATGATTTATAATTTCGAAAAACTTTAATTTTCCAAAGTTTTTATTAAAATTTGAAGGAAATAAAGTAAAAATCAAATATTTCGCATGAATATTTCTTACCTATTAAGCCAGCGATGTGTATGTACTGTACCTTCCGCTGTACTGCTTCTCCTATGTTATTTCACCTACTTTCTCTTAGAACATTTCTGTTGTAATTAGAGACCCAATCTATAGTCGCATCGAAAGTGAGTACTATCTTTTAAATCGTTCTAAGTTGATTGAAAACTTTGCATGAAAACAGTTTCAAACATTATTGTTGCTTATCAATTATTCTCGTAACAATAAAGCGTTGTGGTATCATTTCTCTATTTGATATTGAAAAATTATATTCAAATATACAGTCCGTCCCAAAAAATTTCGAACATTGGTTTTTTTATGTGTAATGGAAAGAATTCAACAAATTGTTAACACAGTTTACTGTTACTGTACAAAATAGGCATTTATCGCAATGTTGCTATTATGTGTTTAACATTCAGGCACGTAAGAAATGACAAACCCCCCCAGTCTACCTTAAATGTGAGGTCCCAAAAAATTACGAACACACAGAACATGATCATTTCGCAGTAGGTGGAAGCATTTATTAACATGAAAGTTGCATATAGATAGATAGAAGGAACTCTGCTTGTAGTCCTACAAGTTTTAAAAAGAAATTGACCACTTCTCACAAGATGGGGAAGAGGAAAGATGTTACAGAACGTGAAAAAGGTTATATGGATACCCTGGCATCTGAAGGTGTTTCACAAGCTGAAATAGCCAGAAGAATTGGTCGTGCAAGATCGACAGTTAATGAATATTTGAAAGGGAAACGAACTGCAAGTGGCCGCAAGAAAAAGGCAACGAGCCGTACTAGACGAGAAGTAGTGCGATTAGCTACTCACAAAAATTGCTCAACACGTACAATAGCCCAAGAATTGGATCATGAAATCTCCAAATCAAGTGTGCATCGCATTTTAAGAAGCGACGAAAACATCAACTTCATGAAACGCAAACAACGACCAGCCCTCAAAGCAACACATCTGCAACAACGTCTACAATGGGCCAAAGATCATATGACCTGGGACAAGGAGTGGGAACATGTCATATTCAGTGACGAAAAAAAAATTCAATCTAGATGGACCTGATGGACTACAGCGATATTGGCACGACCAATACTTCAGCAAGAGAGTTCAAGGAGGTGGTTCCCTGATGATCTGGGGTAGCTTCAGCATGAACGGAAAGTAATCACTTGCAATCGTCAGTGGCAGAATGAATTCTACGGCATATCAAGAGATGCTTAACAAACATTTACTCCCACACGCTGTCCGTATTGGTGAAGAGCATTACATTTTTCAACAAGACAATGCTCCAATTCATGCATCAGCATCGACAAAACAATGGCTTAATCAAAACCACATCCCTGTTTTAGAATGGCCATCATTGAGTCCTGATTTAAACCCAATAGAGAATGTGTGAGGAATCTTGATTAGGGCTGTTTAGGTCAATTTGATTCCGTTCAGGACCTTAAGACGGCCGTTCTAAAGTCATGGGAGGAAATTACACTTCTGAACTTGCGCAAACTCATTGAATCAATGAAACATCGTATTTTTAAAGTGATTAAAAGAAATGGCAAGTTTATTGATTATTAATTCATACGTTCTTTGTATTGTTTGACGTTTTTCATACTATGTTCAGACTTTTTTGGGACAGCAAAAACGCCTGTTTCTTTTTTTCGGGTGTTTTCTTATGTTATCTGACTGTTAAACATATAGCAGCATTGAAATAATTTCCTATCTTATAGAGTAACAATTTGTTGAATTCTTTCCATTACACAGAAAAAAATAATATTCGTAATTTTTTGGGACGGACTGTAGTTTAATATTCGGGTTCTTTTAAAAGATAAGCAAAATAATTAATACGTAATTACGATTTTTTTTTTGTTAATCCTCGTTGTATATTTACTTATATAGACGAAACGAAATTTGTTTGCATTGTTTATGGAAGGCTCCTACGTAGTAGGCATTTTTTAGCATAATTGGAAAAAATATAAAATAAAAACTTTTAAAGCACCACACTTTCACCATGGAATACGGAAACGAAGCTCTAACAGTTTCCTATACTACCTGGTGGCGCCAACTTCCTTTGCAGCGGATGGAGTGGCACTACGGTAACCATGGCGATGCTCTTCCCCAATCTTCCACCTGCGGTATCTAGGCTACGCTACACGAGGGGCGTTTCCCTACCCCGTATCTGATTTTAAGGTTGTTTTTTTGACTGATCGTACTGGAAAATTTGAATGAAAATAAAACAAACTGAAAACAGATACAGATAAATAAGATTGAGGAATAAACTGGGTGAATAAAAAATCCCGGAACGTCTTGTCAAAATTAGAAAAAATACGTGTCAAATATTTTTTGAATGCTATTTAATAGTGCCAAAATTAGCCTCCTACAAAATACGCATAGGGGATGGGGTGGGGGCAACTTTGAAATTTCAAATGGGAACCCCCCCCAATTATTATTATTTTTTTTTTTGCAGATTCGGATTCTGCGGAATTAATTTTATCCCCAAAAAATTTTTAAATCTTTTGTAGATGGCGCAAAAAAAAAGTCAAACTATTGCGAATATCTCTAGAAGTCTCCTTCAAATCAAAAAAGTATCCAATGTTTTTTGATATTTAATAGTGGACAAGCATTTTTGCCCTGAAAAGGTGGTGAGGGCTAATTTTAGCACTATTAAATACTTCAAAAATTATTGGCTGCTCTTTTGATTTGAAGTGATTTGCTCTCGAGGTATTCGCACTAGCTTGACTTTTTTTAAAGTTCTAAATAGAACTTTAACTTTTTTTGCACTAGAGCGCCATCTACAAAAGATTTTAAAAAATTTTCTGGGTAAAATTAATGCAATTGTTTCTGTAGAATCCGAATCTGCAAAAAATAAAAAAAAAAAAAAGAATTTGGGGGTCCCCATTTGAAATTTCAAAGTTGCCCCCTACTCTACCCTCTACGAGGAGTGCAGGGGGCTAATTTTTGCACCAGTAAATAGCTTTCAAAAAAATATTATATTTAATCAAAATATTATTATTAAAAAAAGACGTATATTTTTTCGAGATATTAGACCGCGTCACCACACTTTTACTTTTTGTATTTCATTATATTTTTTACTTTTTACTGCATTTTTTAAGGTGTAAGTGTATGCTTTACAAGTTTTTATTTTATGCTTTTAAGTTCTTTTCCGTGAAAGGTGGAAGAAAAGAATTGAGGAAAGCAATGCTGATTTCATATAAAAATGTGAAAAAAGCTAAGATGAAGAAGAAGAAGAATAAAAAAAAAAAAAAAAAAAAAAAAAAAAAATAATAAATGTACATCAGAGCTACTTTCAAAAAGAATTGGCGACAAATTTTGGCTTGGGCGACTGGGCGAATTTTGGGCTACAAATTTTATACTCGGGCTATTTAAAAAAAAAAAAATTAATGTGAGATGACCAAAGTCAAAAGTTTTAAAAATATTAGAAAAAATTTTTCAACTCCTTAGTCTCGGTCGGACCCTAAAAAAAACAAACCATGAATGGCGAATTTAAAACTCATGATCTTCCAAATTACATGAAGAATTCGAAACCAATTCAATTTTTAGTAAAAAAAAAAAAAAAAAAAAATAAGCAGTGATGACTTGGCAATAGACAATAGACGAATCCCGAAGCTTTTTGCATAAGAGCTTATCATACGAAGAGTGCAAGTGGTAAATTTATACAGTATTTGAAAATTTGGCCAAAGCTACGATTCATTCATTACGTTGAAAGAGTGTGTTTTCCCTTGTAAATTTATACAAAAGTGATGTATGAAATCACATGAGTACTATCATAGTATTAGAACAGACCTGCCAACTATTTCTGGAGGAAAACCGGGTGATAGTAAATTTAGTAGGGTAAACTATACGTATCGATAACATATTTAATTGTTACAAAAATTGTGCACTTAAATTTTACTTTTGGACATAATTTAACATTAGATGCCACAAGTATAATTACATATTATACACTAGTCAAACGTTTCGTCCCGACGAGTCATAAATGAATACAGTGTTACTTTCTGTTTGTAACTTATGCATAGTTGATGGCAGCCTGGAGCACGTGCCCGTTATAAAGCTTTGTCGATGCACGTGCTCATTTCGTTTTAAAATTCAGTGCTCTTAGGCTTATTGTAAAATGTGACTAATTAATGTTAAGACTATTGTTAAAAATGGCTAATTAAAGTTAGGTCTATAGTTAAAAATAATGTGTGGACAGAATCAAAGGTATTTCCATTTTCATTATCAAAGGTATTCAAACCAACTGCAAGTAAAAGTGAAATATTGATATTTAAAATCCCGACAATGCTTTGCAACAATGGTAGCTTTGATTTATATGGGATGAATAGTTCTAGCAGTGGAAAGAACATAGGCGAAGTAGTTTAAAACATTTAGACGTGCGAGCATTTCATTTCTCATTACGCGCGTGTTAGGAAAGATTCGTGTGAACGCTGCAATCGAATACGTAAATTGACATGCAGTTTTCGCCGTTTCTGTATATAAAATATGACTGTAATATTAAACAACAAATATTTATATTCTTCTTTTCAGCAAATTTGAAAATCGTTTTATTATTGGGTTTCTCTGTTTCTCGCATGTTAAAATTTCTTGGAATAAGAGAAAACTCAAAAAATATTATGAAGGATGAGACTTTTGTAAACTTCTAATTAATACAGCAATAAATAATTTCATTATTTGTTCTTTAGATTAGTCAATTCCTACATTTGGCTTTTTTGGCAGTTTCCCCCAGATGTTTTTGGCCATCACGTGATTAAACCACGATTTTCGAATGTCTCTACATGCAGAGTCTCCATCTAGGGACTTTAACCCGCCCTAACGTAATTTCAGCGGGTTTTTAGATTTATTTCGTTTCCTCACTAGATGGCGCAAAGAGGCATGCAAAATTTTTATGATACCAGATTTGATTTCGCCAGTGTAAAAGTTGACTCGCTTATGTTTTTCCTCCCCCGCATGAGAAAAGGAAAACAAATCCCCAAGAGGGTGGCGTGAGCAGCTTCGGAGATGGCGGGAGGCCCTCTCTTTTCCATTGTTCGTACCTTACTGACAAACTCTTGTCGAAGTCTTCCCAATCGGTAAGTACAATTAAAGAAAGCAAAGTTTCAAAAGTAGGTTAGGAAGAAGATATTATTAACTTTCTTCTTTTAAAATATATATACTCCTAGAAGCATAAAAGGTGTGAACATAAACAAGATTGAAGGTCATTAAGATTACTAATTTTTGTCCTTGTTGTATCATTTCAAAGTGTTAACAGGGGGCATGCTGAGCCATCCCATTTGTTTAAAAAAAAGGGTTTCAAATTTGAAATTGTGATTAGTTTTTTAACACTAGGCTTGGTATTACTTGAAGAACTATAAAATATACAGAGAACCAACAACAAATTACAACACAATGCCCCACAGTTACAGACATAAAATGGCTCTAAGAGCTATAAACATCTCAATGATACATAAACACAGGCAACAACATTTCAACATAATAAAATAAGGTTAATCTTCACTATCCACATATCGCGCGTTGACGGTCATGCCACCAAGGTTTGTGAATTTATTTGTAAAAGACTGGGGGGGGGGGCCCCCCAGACCCCCCCACCCCTCAACAAACTCATGTATACCCCCTCTTCTATTTCGCTGTGGATACTTGTCGAAAAACGGAAGTGAGTGATGAAAGACAGAGCATGTGCTTTGCACAGCTGATGACTAGTGATGGGCGGAACGGCACTTTGGCAAACGAGAATCGTTCAAAGGAGTCGTTTGCGAACGATTTCACGTACATGTAAACGATTTAAGCAGCGCAAATATTGAAATCACACTTCACTAAATATACTTATTCCATGAATTGTACAATGTCTTTTGACCATCCGTGTGCGAAAACTGATACGAGAGGGGTGGCGCCCGCCTTTTCATCGCCGCTATACGTCCCCAATTACAGCCGCTGATTGTAGATGTGGACGAGATTCCTTTCGTTTGACGAGTTAGCAAAATTTCTGCAGAAATGTGAAGAAAGCAATTTCATCCAACTTTGAACATGCCATTTCAGACGGCGCCCGAAAGCGTGGGAATACACGTGTCATAAAAGAAGTGCTATGTTACTCACAAATAACGTGTAAGTGTATTCGTACTAATATTACTAAGCCCAGCCAGTCTACTGGACATAGGCCAAATTATAAGCGAGATTTAATTGTTTAAAATGAATTACAAATGTGAATCGTACACAGGCGGCTGTAATTAAAGAAGCACCGCGGCGATCAAAAGGCGGGCCCCATCCCTCTTCGTATCAGTTTTCGCACACGTCCCCCAAAAGACATGGTACAATTCATGGAATGAGCAATAGGAGGTTGCATATTTTGTGAATTATTTGATTTCACTATATGGATATTTATAAGAGAAAAGGACGAGACACAAAAACCCTGGAATGCAATAAATAGTAAATAAATACAACTGAAAAATAAAATAATAATTAGCAAATAACAAAATAATAAATATATAAGTAAAATCAAAATAAAACTGAAAAATCAAATAAAGAGCTGACGTTTCGGATAGAGCCTATCCTTTATCAAAGCAAAAAAGGATAATTCTCTAAAAGCAAATAGAATATTAGAGAATTATCCTCAAGTTATGAAAGTAGTACTAACGGACGGGTTTAAATATAGTTTGCATGGGGAATAGTAAGGCGTTATTGGCTGACAAACAAGAGAACAAATGGGATTAATTAGACGAACTGTTGGGATAGGACAAGACGGAGGACAAATAGGAAATAATAAGGGGGCGGCGAAAAAAATGTAATAGGATGAAACATATGAAAGTGAAATTATAAAAACGTTTAGGAATGATAGGGTGCCTAGCAAGAAGATTACGTAAGATTATTCCTGATTATTAGTAGACAAAAAAGGGGGCTGTCATGAAAGAATATTATTGACATTGTTCAAAGGTATCGATTCTATGATTCCCTGACTGTACTCGGTTTAAAAAATAAAAATTCCCTGACCCTTCCCGGTCGCTAGTCACCCTGTAAAAAAGTCCCACATGTAAGAGCAATGGATCAAAAGTAAAAAAATATGAAAGGACATTGAAGAACATTGAAAAGAATAAATAAAAGATAAGAAAGAAGAGAAGGCCCCATAGGGCTTGCGACAAATTAAGGAATAGCTGAAGTTGGAAGGGGACATGGGAAAGGTAATGAGGGAATGGTGCCTTTGCTAAGGTTAATGCCATTAGGGGTGAGGGAATTAAATTTCCAAATAAGAAAAGACTCGAATTGCTTTCTCTCTTTTTTGCTATGGAAGTTACTACGAAGAATATAAATGCTGATGGCCTGTAAAGAGTGACCAGGGGAATTAAAGTGTTTAGCGACAGGGGTGTCAGCATTGCTAAGAATATCGAACTTATGCCCGGCAAATCTGGAGCGTATGGTATTGCCTGTCTCTCCAACGTACTGTTTCTGGCATACTTTGCAATGTAACAGGTAAATTAAGTTGTGAGAAGTGCAGGTCAGGTTCTGGTTAATCTTGAAAGTAAAGGAGGAGGCACTGCTGGAAATGGAGGTAGCAGGGTTAAGAAAATGACAAACACCGCAACGCTTTGTATTGCAAGGAGAACATCCCTTAGTGGAAGTGCGTGGTTTGGTAATAGCAGCCAATTTGGTTTGAATAATATTCTTTCATGACAGCCCCCTTTTTTGTCTACTAATAATCAGGAATAATCTTACGTAATCTTCTTGCTAGGCACCCTATCATTCCTAAACGTTTTTATAATTTCACTTTCATATGTTTCATCCTATTACATTTTTTTCGCCGCCCCCTTATTATTTCCTATTTGTCCTCCGTCTTGTCCTATCCCAACAGTTCGTCTAATTAATCCCATTTGTTCTCTTGTTTGTCAGCCAATAACGCCTTACTATTCCCCATGCAAACTATATTTAAACCCGTCCGTTAGTACTACTTTCATAACTTCAGGATAATTCTCTAATATTCTATTTGCTTTTAGAGAATTATCCTTTTTTGCTTTGATAAAGGATAGGCTCTATCCGAAACGTCAGCTCTTTATTTGATTTTTCAGTTTTATTTTGATTTTACTTATATATTTATTATTTTGTTATTTGCTAATTATTATTTTATTTTTCAGTTGTATTTATTTACTATTGATTTCACTATCTGAGCGTAAATCGTTTATATATACGCGAACGACTCCTTTGATTGATTCTCGCTTACCAAAGTGCTGTTTCGCCCGTCGCTAATCATCCGCTGCACAAAGCGCATGCTCTGTCTTTCATCCCGTCACTTCCCTTTTTCGACCATCGTGAACGCCGGCAGAGATAGATTTGAAGACTGAGAGCTTAGCTTTGTTACCCAGCTCGCGTTTTGTTACCATGGATCACCACAGAACAACCAACAACTTATTGAATAGTGATGACGGGCCTGTGGCATCTTGGCTGCAGTTATCGAAATTTTTGACAAAGTAATTTCATACTGGTTTCGTTGTTAGAATTTGGCTATTATAAGCGGAGTAGTTCTTTTAAGCGGTCTTTGTATTTTTTGCATTTAGAGTTGTTTTGAAAAAGTTGGTTGGTTGTTCTGTTCACTTGTTTGTTATCTGATTGGCTCGTATTCGCCTCAGATTCTCATAAATTCTGGTCTTCTCGTTCTGTGAAATCACTCACTGATGAAGGAATTATGAATTCCGAAATGTACATCCGAGTCAATAAAAAAAATCTTTGTGGATTTGTGTTTTCCCCTTTTATTCCGATATTGTATGTTTTTCTATATTTTATTAATTTTATGTTCGAATTGAAAATTTTTATGTATGCTACGTGATTATCGAGATCTTCATCTTTCATTTTAAACAAAGTTGTTTTGAGTGTGGAATTTACCTTTAAAGAAACTCCCCCCGAAATACGGATAAATCATTTGTACGAGGCGCATCCAGAAAGTAAGTTTCCCTATTTAAAAAGAAAAAAGAACTCCCACTTACAGGAACATATTTATTGGCAACAAGTACAGCAATGTTTCAGCTATTTTTCAACATAGCCACCACCAGAATCGAGACACTTGTCGTATCGTGGGATCGACTTTTGTATCCCCCTGTCGTAGAACTCTGCCGCCTGTGAATGGAACCAGCGTGTGACAGACGTCTTCAGCTCTTCGTCGTTGCCAAAATGCTCACCGGAGGACAGGAATTTCTTGAGGTGCAAGAAAACGTGAAAATCGCTGGGAGCAAGATCAGGGCTGTAGGGTGGATGATCAAACTACTCCCAGCCAAATTCCGTCAAAACAGCTGCTGTGCGTCGAGCCGTATGTGGACGAGCATTATCATGGAGGAGCACAACACCTGCAGTAAGCGTTCCACACCTCTTGTTTTGAATGGCACGTCGCAATTTCCGTAGTGTTTCACAGTAACGGTCAGCGTTTACTGTTTCACCACGTGGAAGGAAGTCAATGAGCAGAATGCCCTTCCTGTCCCAGAACTCTGTGCACATCACTTTCCGTGCCGACAGCGTCTGTTTGAATTTCGTCTTGACCAGAGATCCACTATGCCGCCAATGCATTGACTGCTGCTTGGTTTCCGGGGTGATGTGCGAAATCCAAGTCTCATCGCCCGTGACGATCCTGTCGAGGAACTCGTCGCCGTCATCGTGATACCGTTGCAGAAATGTCAGTGCTGCTCCTAAGCGTTGACTTTTGTGTTCGGGTGTCAGGTTTTTCGGCACCCACCTGGCACACAATTTTTTAAACAGCAGGTGCTTAGTGACAGTCTCATGCAACAAGGATCGCAATATCTGCAGAAAATGGGTGCTCAGCTCCATAATCGTGAAGCGACAGTTCTCCATCAGCCGCTGCCGCACAAGCTCAACAAGATCATCAACATGAATCATGGACACTTTGACGACCTTCGGAAAACTGCCTACACCAGCGACGCACCAGCTCCTTACTCATGATGTTCGGCCCATAGACCTGACAGAGCTGACGATGAATTTCAATTGGCGCAATGCTTTGTGCATTCAAGAACTCTATCACCGACCGAACCTCGCAGGCGGCGGGAGAAGAAATAAGAGCTTCCGTTTCGGACCATTGCTACCACGCTACTGGCACGAGGCGGGACCTGTCCGGCTGGCATACGATTGATACGTCATAGATCTCTTGCGCATGCGCAATTGACACGGCTAATTACGTTTACTTTAAAGGGGAAAACATCGGGAAACTTACTTTCTGGATGTGCCTCGTAGTTTCGAAGACTGACTACGTTATGATAATTGAATTGAATTTTTCTTTTTATCTGGCTATAGATTTGCAGGCATCTACTCATTAAGCCATCATGCAGTTCATGACGATAAGGGTACCAAAATACCTCCACCTGTACCCATTCCACCTGCTCCACACCGGCCGGTTATGCCTTACATTAAATTCTTCAAAGACATATATCCATTTGTTCGAAGCAACATGACAGGTAATACTTTCATTTGGATTATCATTTTCTTCTAAAACCAGTTTTAAGATTGATTAAAATTGCCGTTATACTCGTGTACCATATATCTTCCAATAGTAGCCCCCGGCGTCTATTTTTCAACTTAATCACTAACCGGGCATTTATTAGAGACCGACGTTTATTTAGCAATCTGTGTCAAATTTATTATAGCTTCTAGGATCTACTCCGAATTCACGTGCTGCTGCTTCGCCTGAATGTTCCTGTGCATATTCCACTACGTTTATTTTAAACGCCACTCATATGACCGCTTTGGAGGCATATCTTTCTTTCTTTTAACAGAATATAGTAGTGCGCACTAAACCGTCTTTACGAACAGGATGCCTTGAGAACTAAGGGCTGAAAGCTGCTAGAACGCCGAAAGCAGCTCAC
This sequence comes from Rhysida immarginata, assembly GCA_023313115.1. NCBI lineage: Eukaryota > Metazoa > Arthropoda > Chilopoda > Scolopendromorpha > Scolopendridae > Rhysida > Rhysida immarginata. Next base: position 2,351,474 of record JAHWFO010012390.1, on the reverse strand, counting down.
GTGAACTGCTGAATGTAGGAGAATCCCCGGCGTTTATTTAGCAATCTTAGTTTGAACCCAGTGTTTATTAGAGACCAGCGACAATTGGAGACTGGGCGTCTATTAGAAGATATACAGTAGAAGCAGAGATAAGCACGAAGCGTAGTACGAAATCCAGGGAAAGTACTAAAGAGAGGGGGGCTTCAATCAAAACCAACACGTTTTTGCGTGTTCTTTCATTGCAATACATTAAGGGTGTGTCTATAAAGTTCGAAACCCGTCGCGAACAGGTTGTCAATAAAGTAACAACAGTCACGATTAGCACGACCGGAGTTCAATGCTGGTCAGCTGCCTCGGCGAGTAAAATCCAAATGGCAAACGAAAGTAGAATATTCAAGGGCTCGAGTGCCTGATACGTAATAAGTATATTTTGAAGAAAGGAGATGGCAAAATACGAGGCAGCATTGTTGACCATGGAAATTAAAAACGGATGACAGGTGCACAGCGTGGCCGTCCAGTCAGTCAGTTGCTGCGATCGCGACATGGAATGTCCACAATGCAGGCATCCAAAGAAGCGCAATGGGGTATTGTGCAGTTCCTGACAGCAGAAGGTGCAAGGGGTCGTGAAATCCATTGTCGAATGGTGCAGGTATACTGCATGTCAGTCATCGCTTGTTCCACTCTTTCACCCTTGTGACCAACATGCAGAGCTCGCCGTACACTTGCACCATTCGACGATGGATTTCACGATCCCCTACACTTTCTGCTGTTGTTTAATCTGTCATCTGTTTTTAATTTCCGTGCTCGACAGTGCTGCCAACAGCGGGGAACAGCGCCTGCTTCTTATTCGTCAGATTCGTATCTACATCTTAGCCCAGTCTCCTGGTTCGTGCATACGGTACTTTTCCTACAATATCCGCTGGCCCGTTTTTTAATGAGCGACCTAATATGTTATCATGCTAACTTAAATGATGAGGCACTTTGCTGCAACACCATTTTGAAACAGAATGCTCACGACCGCACTGTCCATGAAGCAAATGGCTGCCGACCGATTGCCGATCATATCATGTGACCTTTTTTAGATGTTTGGTACCTTTTGGAAGCAAGATTCTCATTTTATTAATAAAGGGAAGGAAAATTTCCAAGACTTGGACTCGAACAAGGGACCACGACTAACATTTGATTAACGTTAAGAGCAATAAAAGAAATTCAGAGCTCTCATTCAAAACTTTTGTTTACAGGGTCCAAGCTTTCCGATATAACAAAACACATTGCAGAAGAATGGAAGCAGTTAAAACCTGAGGAGAAAAAGGTAATAAGTTGCTCATGTAATCAGTAACAAATGTACCGTAAATCCTCTAGTATAATGCGATCCCCATTTTTGACTCTTCTGAGTTTTCCTAATGCTAATGATCTTCTGTACCATTCATTTTATTGCTTATGCCAGTTTTCAAAAATGCTGTGGATACGGTCACGGCGCCGTGACTTGTCAGCGTTCACAAAGGTCGAAAAAGGGAAGTGACGCGATCAAGGCCAAAGCATGCGGATGATGAGTGATGAGCGAAACCACAGAGTGAGAAACATTCAAAGGAGTAGTTCGAGAAGCGTTCAAAGGAGTAGTTCGCGAACGATTTCGGGTATGTTTAAACGATTTACACGCAGATAGTGAAATCAGACAATTCCATGAATTGTACGAAGTCTATTTACTGCCCGTGTGCGAAATAGAAATGAGGAGGGGTGGTGATGCTGCCCGCCTTTTGATCGTCGCTATGCGTCTACGGCCATGGAGCCGTTTGGTCCTCGAGACTCGGTCGGCAGGGGCCCCTGCTGTTTCAAATCGTGGACGAGCTAGCGAAACTTCTGTGGGAATATGAAGAAAGCAATTCCATTCAACTTTGGACATGCCATTCCAGAACTATTGACGGCGCTCGAAAGCGTGGGAATGCACGTTTTGTGAAAGAAGAGCTACGTTACACAGAAATAATGTATAAGCTGAACTCGTGTACCGGACAGAGGCCAAATCTGAGGTGAAATTTCATTATTTAAAATGAATTACAAATGCGAGAAATTATACACAGATTTATCCAAGGCCACCACCACCAGCACGGGTGTCATGTGTGAATCCCGCACCGGCGGCCGTGTTTAGGGACGCACAGCAGAGATCAAAGAGCGGACCCCACCCCGTATCAGTTTTCGCATTCGGGCAGCCAAAAGACGTTACAATTAATGGAAGGAGCAATAGAAACTTGCATGTATCTTGAATTGTGTGATTTCGCTATGTGCGCGTAATTCGTTTACATAGACATGTACGCGAACGACTACTTTGAACGCTTTTTGCTTGCCAAAATGCTGTTTCGCCGATTATTAATCATCCGTTGCGCGAAGCGCATGCTCTATCCTTCGCCATGTCACTTCCCTTTTTAGACCATCGTGAATGCTGACAAGCCACTGCGCCGTGACTGTATCCAAAGCGTTTCAAAAAACTTCTTCCAACCATGTCTTCAGGAATCGAATCCCAAGCCTGTTTCACCCAATTAGCTAACTGCGAGAAGCTGGGCTTCTGGAAGTTTCCTGCTGGAGTCAACTCCACCTAATCAAATGCCATCCAGCTAATCCAGTGCTGCCTCGCTCTGTCCTTATTCGGCTTATCAAGAACCATGTCAGGTGGTTGCAACAGGAGGAATGTTGCGCACCTGTCAGCGTATCGCATCTTTTAGTTCCGGCAAATTCCTGACGTTATCACCATAAACAGTGGCTTTGAGGTAACCCTGGAGCCAGAAGTCACAGGGGTTGATATCTGGTGACCGGGGTGGCCAAGAAAGGGGGAAGTTTCGGCCTATAATCCGTTCATCTATGAAATGTTGCTGAAGTAACTGTTTGACACATGTACCAATACGAGGTGGAGCCCCATCCTGCATAAAAATCGTTGTGGCTAAAATGCCACGTTGTTGAAGTTCTGGTATCATAAAAGACTTCTTAGCATTGACACTGTGCGAGCAGCAGTCACAGTGCATGTCACGAGTCCATCTCTCGACTGCTCTTCAAAAAAATACGGTCCAATTATGACATTTGCTGTCGTACCACACAACACGGTAACTTTAGGAGAATGCAATGGAATTTGGTGGAGAACACGAGGGGGACTGGTGGCCCAAATCCTGCAGTTATGGGTGTTGACATCCCCATTCAGGTAAAAATGGGCCTCGTCCGTCCACAAAATGTTCCGTGGCCAATGCTTGTCCACCTCCGTCCGTGCAAGGAATTCCGATGCGAAGGTTTCTCTACGAGGAAGATTGTTAGGTTCGAGTTGTCGGACAAGGTGGATTTTGTATGGGTAGTACTGCAGCACTTTACGTACGATCTTGTACACCGTACTCAGTGGTAAGTCCATTCGACGTGCAACGCTGCACGCCCCTTGTGAGGTTTCCATTTTTGCTTCCTCTACGACTACTGAAACAGCCTCCACGGTTGCCTCAGAGACTGGTTTCCTTCCTCGGCCAGGTGCTATAATGTTGCAAAGCCTGCGGTACATTGCTATTGCATTCATAATAACATTTAACCAGAAACGCACGGTCTTGCATGGTAACAGGTATCGTCAACTAGTAACAAATGAGGCGTACTGACAACGAGGCTCCCTTTCTTATTTCTGAAAACCAAATGACTTGTAAAGCGCAGGTGCATAAACCACATTAACCTTTCTTTGTGTCTAATTTTGTATACAAATATTGCATAGAGCGCCATTCCATGCTGGTGGTGACCTTTTGAACTAATTTTTTTTTTTTTTTTTGGTGGGTATGAACTTCCCATGCCCACTTGTATAATATTATCAAGTGTTATAGCTTTTGGTCCAGTAATTTGTTTTTTTATGGCCATGTCAAAATGGAACTTTAATTATAAAGACCTTGTATAATGAACTACAGTGTCACCCGCTTATAGCGAAATTCAAGGGAACGAAGTTTCTTTTCGTTATATCCCGATTTTGTTATATCCGAATGTAATAAAAATGTACGTACAGTCATAGAATTAAAACTAGCCATTAAAACTAGGCATAATCATTGTTTTAGTCAACTTTATTCAGGATGAAAAAAAATCCGATATGATTTTCTGTTTCATAGTTTTTACATAACTTTTGTCTATAAATTTATGCAACTTAAGAAAACTTTCAAAAATTTCGTTAGGCACATCACCGTAGATGGTTAAGTAATTTTTTACTGGATTCATCAGCGAGTCCATCTGCTTCGATGATGGTATGGGCAGTTCTGGTTCATCGTCACTTACTTGGCTCTCCTCTTCGCCATCTTGGATTCTCTGGCTCTGTTCCGCGATGGCGTGCTTCTAAAATCTTTAACTTTAACTCTAGAGATAGAGCGTTTTGCTTTGGTGTACACGTTGAACTCCTTGAAAAATTTTGCATGAATGACTTGACAAAATCAACCAAGCCCATAAATGCTCATGGGCCTTGCAGTTACCCATGTGATGGCACAATCATATGATTGGGTCAAGTGGTTCAAGTACAATCACGTGATCGTTCAACTAGGCGTGGCGGCCGTGACGGCGGGAATTTTGAACCAACCAATCACAATAAAGAAAAATCGCTGTTAGGAAAAAATGTTACGTATCTACGCATTCGGTCTAGACCGACTTATTGTAACAATTAGTGATATTTTCCGAATAAATTTCGTCGATTTCCCTTCGCTGTAACCGGATTTCTTTCAAAAACATTTCTCAATAAACGTGTAAAAATGCATAGAAAATAGACTGACGGGGTTGGGACTGAATTTTTTTTTGCTATATGCGGGTGTTCGTTCTAACCGTGTTCGTTATAAGTGGGTAATACTGTAGTTACTTTATATGCAATATAATTAATGTATGTTACACGGTAATTTCAGCAGGACAAAATCCTCTCCAGCCGCAGTTGTCGTTGGAGGGCTGATATTAATCCTTTTGTATAATACGATCCAGCAATTTTAGGTGCTTTTTTAGGCCAAGATTATTTGCATTATACTAGAGGATTTACGGTACATAGTAAACCGTATCATATAAGGGCTGCGAAAATTGTTAACTCGGATAATAGGACCAAAACCGTCTGGTCCCTATGTGGTCCTATTATCCAGCTTCCACTGTATTTTCAAAATACGAGGGTGGGCTGAAAAGTAATGCCTC
>JAHWFO010012390.1:2281981-2321335 GCA_023313115.1 Rhysida immarginata | reverse complement strand
GGTATCTGAAGAAGGCTGGAAATGTCACGCACGGACTTGCCGCATAGATGACATCCAACGATGGTTCCACGTTGGAACTCACTGAGCTCTGCCGAACGACCCATTCTTGCCAATGTCCAAGCAGAGTTGTGTCTGAAGGTGTGGGAAGCTATTTAAATGATGTGCAAGTTATTATCATGTGACATTGGGCCAATCGATGATCTGTGAGGGGTGTCCGGATATTTTTGATCATATAGTGTATATTATCGTTAATCTGATGTTTTTTCTTTACAATTTACCTATTGGCTTATACTACTTTTTGAAAAAGTTTCATTGAAAAATTTTAATTATTTCCTATAGCGGCCTGTAAAAGGTTAATGAACACTTCCAAAATGCGTCTCATTATATTCACAACACTTTCAATGTTTCGAATCGATTAAATGGATTGAATTATTCTAAACCTTTATCGGGGGGGGGGGGGGGGTACGTTTTATAAAATTTGACCATCCCACACTTTATAAAGGCTACCAAGGCTTCTTTTCATTATGTCCCAAGCCTGAAGTCTAGATAGATGCAATAAAGCTGTGATTCTAATTCTAAGGACAACTGACCTTCAACTCAATCTATTAAGAGGTTGCATCATGGGCTTACTTGCTTTCTAACACTAGAAACAAAGATAGACTAAATAGCAAGTTTGGTAATGGATTTATTTATCACCTACGCGTTTCGTGGAAACCACATCTTCAGGGTAGGATACAACTACGTTCAGTCAAGAACAGAGGCCTGTTTTTATGGTCATACTTACTTACTTACTTTTCAAACCCGCTTATCCGTTAGGGTCGCGGGGGCAGCAGCCCTATGGAGGATCTCCAGCGATCGCGATCTTCCGCCATCAGGCGCATGTCCTCCCTGGTAATATCCAAGCGACTCGAACCCAGACTCTCCAGGTAGTCTAGCCACCTGGTTCTAGGCCGACCCCTTGGTCTCTTACCCACCGGCTTGGAAAATAACAACTGCCTAGGAAGACTAGTTTGCGGCATCCGAATCACGTGGCCATACCAGCGCAACTGAGACCTCTCAATGCGGAGAAGCAGCGGCTCAACACCTAAAGATTCCCTTATTGTATTGCTGTACACTCTATCTAGTAGGGTAACACCTGCAACACCTCTCAGAAATCTCATTTCGGCCGCTTGTACCCGCGATCGCACTCTTTCGGTCATTACCCAAGCCTCATGACCATAGGTGAGAATGGGGACAAAGATGGATTTGAAGACGGAGAGCTTAGCTTTGTTACTCAGCTCGCGTTTCGTTACCACGGATCGCCACAGTTCACGTCTGACACAGCTTGCTGCACCGATCCGAGCATCCAATTCTTTCTCCTGCCGTCCATCACTCGTGAATGCAATCCCGAGATACTTGAATTTCTCCACCTGTCTCAATGAGGCTCCACTAACATGGAGAGCGCACTGAGCAGGCTGTCTTGAAAGGACCAGAACCTCGGTTTTAGCCACACTGATCTTCATCCCAGCTTCTTCACATTTGGCTGCAAGCCGGTCTAGTGCATGCTGAAGGTTCGTGCGAGAAGACCCAAGGAGGACAAGGTCGTCAGCAAAGAGCAACCTCTCCACCAGGCAGTCGCCCACACAAACACGCTCATCGCCTCGGCTGCCCCTGTCTATCCAGTCCATAAAGATAATGAACAAGATGGGCGACAGTACGCACCCTTGGCGGAGTCCAACACCCACGGTGAACGGTCTTGACTTAATGCCATTTATCCGGACACACATCTCAGAGCTTTCGTACAGAGACATGATAGCAACCAGTAATTGCCCATCCACTCCATACTCTTGCAACACTTGCCAGAGCTTCTCCCGAGGAACTCTGTCAAGGTCCACAAAGCAAGCGTAGACCTCTTTTGCATACTCCCAGGATTTCTCAAAGATTTGCCTTAGAGCAAAGATGTGATCCGTCGTGCTTCGGCCAGGTCGGATATGGTGGGTTTTATGGTCATATCCCTCCAATCAGAAAACTTTCTCATAAGGTAATCCAATGGCATGGCAAGACTATTTGAACAATTCATCGATATTAAAATTAAAACTGACAGCTTATGAAGATAACATAGAAGAAAATAAATATAAATTTATAAACCATTAAATAAAAATTAAACATTGATGGTATAAGTGAAATTAATTGCAATAAATTACAAGATTGAGTGTATTATACGAGGGCTGTAAATTAAGTAATGGCAACATAGGTATAAATCAATTTTTAATGAACTTACAAGTACAATTGCATTACATTCCTTCTATGTAATCACCAGCAAAGCTTATAACTTTTTACCAAATGTCGGGAAGCCGTTGTAGACCAGTGGCATGGTGTTGATTGTTGATGTGAGCGACCGAGCGCCCTACTGCGTGGAGTACAGATGAAACGTCATGAAATCGGTGATCTCGGAGGGGTTCCTTCAACTTCGGAAACAGAACGAAGTCACAAGGACTCGTGTCGGGTGAGTAGGGAGGGTGTTCCAGTATTTCCCACTGCCACCGTCGCAATAGGAGAGTGACTTTGTTTGCGACATGGCAACGAGCGTTGTCATGCAACACGATAGGGAGATTGTTGTGCAATAAACGTGGACGTTTGCGCCGCATAGCCGGACGCAGATGGTGCTGTAGAAATCGGTAGTAGTAATCTGCGTTGACAGTTTGTCCTTCAGGTACAGCATGTGTAAGAATCACACCGTCCCAGTCGTATGCCACAATCAGCATAACTTTCACCCGACTGGGTTCCTGTCGAAATTTCTGTGGACGTGGCAAACCTTGGTGACGCCATTCATTTGATTGACGCTTTAATTCAGGCTCATAGGCTCGTGCCCATGTCTCATCAATGGCGACAATACGCTGCAGAAATGCGTCTCCTTCATTGCGGTATCTCTCCGAGTGGGTGCCAGCCAGTGCATACTGGTGCCATTTCTGTACTTCGGTTAGTCGATGTGGAACCCAGCGGGAAGCAATTTTCCTCATGTTGAGAGATTTCTTCATTATGCACCACACCGTTTGATGACTCAGATCAACCTCTAAGGATAATTCTCGGACAGTCCATTGGCGGTCTATGGTAAGCAGACCGCTCAGGAAGTCAATCTGCTCTTGAGGAATGGAGGGCCGACCTGTGCGTTGCAAATCCGCAGTCTCATTCCGACCCGAACGAAATGCTTGAACCCATCGTGCTACTGTCCTATACGGTAAAGCATTTGTGCCACAGGCTTCCACTAATCCTCGATAGCATTCTGTTGCACTTTTATCACGGGCAACCTCGATTTTAAGCCACGACCGCTGATCATCTTTTGAAAACATGCTTTAGAGCGATGGAAACGAAACTCCTCACTTTAACGCCACACAACAACTACCCTTCTAAGCAGATAGACTGTTTTTTGCACTCTACACATCGACAACAGCGCCACCTCACCGCTTCCATATCCTATTTGCGCATGCCCGCCCTTCTGCGAGTTTCAAGGTTAAGTTGCCACTATTTAATTTACAGCCCTCGTATAATGGAAGGGGCGGATGAGTCATAGCACCTTCGTAGAACGGCTCTTACAACCGAGCTCCGATACATCGATGTTATTCACGAATCGCTTTTTTGGCTGTTTTTCTCACATCATTGACTGCATCTAAAATGGCGCTGTTTTCAAAGTTAATTTGATTATTTAAAATAAGTTTGTCTCCATTCTTTATATATTTTATGATTTCCAAGGCTTCTATTGTTAAAATCCGTTTATGATCTCGTTCCTTCCTTACGATATCCATTATGTTCTCGATGGCACCGAATTGATGTCGATTGTTAATGAGATGGACGCCAAAGGCCGACTTGCCATCCCCTTTCAACCAAGAATTGCGGTGTTCTTCGAATCTTTTCTTAAACGACCTCTTTGCAGATCCGATGTAAAACGCGCCACAATCAGGGCATGTTAGCTTGTACAGGGTTGTGCATAACCTTTAGCTAGGGGTCTGGAAAATAAACAAAACTAAGTGGATTGTTCTGCGGTTGATAATCAAAAAGTACGTTTATTTCTGCTTTTATCACATCAATATTTAGTGTGGCCACCACCTGCTTCTCGAACAGCACGCATCCGTTTCGGGTAGGAGTGGAGGAGTGTCTCAAACAGAGCAGTATCGTACTCCATGTCCTTCAGCACAGATGTCAGGTGTCCCATTAGAAGGTCTCGAGAATACCGATTTCGGAATAACATGGAATGGCTTGATGTTTGTACGCTGACGATGTCTTTGAACCTTCGAACGAGAAATTGTTTTTCCACGCTTGGCTTTAATTTCTTGTGCAACGTTGACACAGCTGCGACGTCTTTTGCCACTGTTATTAGCAATGATGTTTTTGCTTTCCTGTGATAATTTCTCGGGTCTACCCTCAGCAAATTCGGCATGGCAGTTATCATAACCTTTCTTCCAATTGTCCGTCGCCCATCTATCCGATCGGTTTAACTTGTTCGCAACCCATTTGCGGTTAATAAAAGACGCACCTGCTTCCATTGCCTCTCGATATGCATTTGCACGAACTCTATCCATGAAACGCTGCTCTTCACTGTCATTTATTAAACCAGCCATATTTGTTAGTTTGATACCAATAGACGCACAATGAACTACTCTCTGCCGAAGCGTCATAAGAGTGTGCTACAACGCTGCGGTTTAAGTCGCAGCCCCCTAGCAAAAGGTTATGCACAACCCCGTATACACTGCTGGTTCTGTAGTCACATTCATGTTCTTGGTTAACGATTCTTGGGTTAAGCATATATCGGCATTTGTTGTTGGTTTTAAACGCAATTCTGATGCCTTTGTCAATGTTTAATTTTTATTTAATGGTTTATAAATTTATATTTATTTTCTTCTACGAGGTGCATTCAAGTTCTAAGGCCTCCGATTTTTTTTCTAATTAACTACTCACCCGAAATCGATGAAACTGGCGTTACTTCTCGACGTAATCGCCCTGCAGACGTACACATTTTTCACAACGCTGACGCCATGATTCCATGGCAGCGGCGAAGGCTTCTTTAGGAGTCTGTTTTGACCACTGGAAAATCGCTGAGGCAATAGCAGCACGGCTGGTGAATGTGCGGCCACGGAGAGTGTCTTTCATTGTTGGAAAAAGCCAAAAGTCACTAGGAGCCAGATCAGGTGAGTAGGGAGCATGAGGAATCCTTGAAAGTTGTTATCACGAAGAAACTGTTGCGTAACATTAGCTCGATGTGCGGGTGCGTTGTCTTGGTGAAACAGCACACGCGCAGCCCTTCCCGGATGTTTTTGTTGCAGTGCAGGAAGGAATTTGTTCTTCAAAACATTTTCGTAGGATGCACCTGTTACCGTGGTGCCCTTTGGAACGCAATGGGTAAGGATTACGCCCTCGCTGTCCCAGAACATGGACACCATCATTTTTTCAGCACTGGCAGTTACCCGAAATTTTTTTGGTGGCGGTGAATCTGTGTGCTTCCATTGAGCTGACTGGCGCTTTGTTTCTGGATTGAAAAATGGTATCCACGTCTCATCCATTGTCACAACCGACGAAAAGAAAGTCCCATTCATGCTGTCGTTGCTCATCAACATTGCTTGGCAACATGCCACACGGGCAGCCTTGTGGTCGTCCGTCAGCATTCGTGGCACCCACCTGGATGACACTTTTCGCATTTTCAGGTCGTCATGCAGGATTGTGTGCACAGAACCCACACAAATGCCAACTCTGGAGGCGATCTGTTCAACAGTCATTCGGCGATCCCCCAAAACAATTCTCTCCACTTTCTCGATCATGTCGTCAGACCGGCTTGTGCGAGCCCGAGGTTGTTTCGGTTTGTTGTCACACGATGTTCTGCCTTCATTAAACTGTCGCACCCAAGAACGCACTTTCGACACATCCATAACTCCATCACCACATGTCTCCTTCAACTGTCGATGAATTTCAATTGGTTTCACACCATGCAAATTCAGAAAACGAATGATTGCACGCTGTTCAAGTAAGGAAAACGTCGCCATTTTAAGTATCTAAAACAGGTCTCATTCTCGCCGCTGGCGGTAAAATTCCATCTGCCATACGGTGCTGCCATCTCTGGGATGTATTGACAATGAACGCGGCCTCATTTTAAAACAATGCGCATGTTTCTATCTCTTTCCAATCCGGAGAAAAAAAATCGGAGGCCTTAGAACTTGAATGCACCTCGTATGTTATCTTCATAAGCTGTCAGTTTTAATTTTAATTTTATTATCGATGAATTGTTCAAATAGTCTTGCCATGCCATTGGATTACCTTATACTTTATTATTGTATGATGACTGGATTTCCTGCTGTTGTAAACCCCTCCAATGAGAAAGTTTTCTGAAAAAAAAAAGTATGGCCAAAAAAAAAAGCAAAAAGGGTAGGAAATGTACAGATCAGCATTAGTAGACCCTGGCACGTCACCGTTACAGTACAATTAAACATGGATGATGATGATGATGATGATGATGATGATGATGATGCTCAGTGAAAAATACTTTGCAAATCATAAAATATCAAATTGCGGTCTTTTTTTATTTGTTGTTGTTGTTGTTGTTAAAGGTAGCAAAACAAAGTGAAGGGTGATCATGCTATGTTAAGTCTTTTAATTCAAAGCTAAATTACCTTATTCGAAATAAGTTATTTTTTTAATGTGTTTACTGTTTTTGAGTTCTGGCTTCATAAACATACACCACATACGGTTCAGTTTTAGTTAAAGGCAGTGCAAGTTTTTAAAGATTCAAGACTTCTTTATCTTACTTTACGAATATTAAACGTGTAATCTAATTATTCTCAACGAAAATCAAGAGTGACAAGCATTGCATTTGTTGCTTCGCCAAGTTTGTTGTTAACTCTGCTGCTGCTCCACACGAGAAATGCGATGGCTTATGGCTACTTCGCTGGCTCTATTAGAAACGATTGAGGAGGAGAACAGCAAACAGTGTCTACTCGCTATACTTACTTCGAGTGCCGGAAGGGTTCTGTCCTAAAACCTTTTTCAAGCGATCTTCCGAAAATTCTAATATTTTACGTCGTCGCAGCTCTCGCCGTAACATCAACGATTCACGATCAGCCATTGTTGAAATACGTCACACGCTGATTCTTTTGAACCGTTTGTTTGGGGGAAAGTAGATGCGTAGAAACTTCTTCGGTCAGACTTACAAACAGGAACAATTTTAAGAATTTAAAAATATTCCTTTTAAATTTTATGAACAGCGGCAAGACTGTAGCTTGCCTTTAACGAATACGAATGTGCCATTGCAAATAAGGCATCCTCTTTTTGGGAGCGTGAGGAGCAGAATGAGCGCCATCGAGAGAGGTTACCCGAATAGGCGGCTTCGAATATTACTCATTCATTCGAATTTTTTTTATTACGATGGAGTAAAATATTTGGTTTTTAAAGATTTATTGAAATTCGATAAAAAAAAAATGAAAATTATTTTAATTATTTAATAATTCTTCTTGGAAACCCAGAGGATGTCCTAATGAGGAAGAATTTATAGCATCTCTCACAGATGACACCAGATGGCGGAATGTACTAGAGATCCTAAAGCAGCCATATTTTAACGTTAACCTATGGGGAAACGGCAGATTTAATATTATTATTATTTTTTTTAATTATGAAGGGTGAAAAAAAAATGGTTTTTAAAGATTTATTGAAATTTAATAACAAATAAAAATTGTTAAAAAAATTTTTTTGTTTAAGTGCCAGGATGGATTTTGTTATGAAAAGTCAATTAAAAATACCGCATTTTTAAACATCGTATTCCATATAAAGGTTTAACCTGGCATTTTTTTAATTTTAGAAAGCAATAGCTATCACCTCTGTTGAACTTTTTATTACAAATTTATTTTAAAAATTCATTTCAATTAAAATAAGAACTTGTGAAAAAATTATATACAGGGTGGATAAAAAAATGAGCCCCCTCCCTCCCATTTTATAAGGAGCGTTCAAAAAGAAATGAGCCGGAGACCTAGGAACAGAAACCTGGCTGTTGAAGCACTTATCCCACTGCGACACAAGGCGGTGAATGGCTGTCTCGTAAAATTCCCGGGGCTCCGTTGCGAAACAGTTCCGCACGCACTGTTTGACGTCGTCGTCTGAGGTGAATCGTTTGCCCCTCCGAGTCCATCAACCAGCTGGACGATGTCATCGTTAATGCGGTTTGGTATGACACCAGTCCTTCCCTGAACCGCTTGTGCCATGCCTTGACCCTTGCAAGGGACATGCAGTGTTCACCGTACACTTGTGACATTCTTCGATGAATGTCCGTTCCCCCTACTCCTTCTGCTGTAAGAAAACGAACAACACCTCTTTACTCTTCTTTTGACGCCTCCATTTCACTTATTCACTGCTTATACAACGCGAATGACTGTTGGACGATTGACACTTGCTTCTGCTTCTTTTCTATAGTCACGTGACTTCCACCGTCACCTTCTAGCGGCAGGCTGTGAGCTTCCACGCTCTTGTCGGAACCACTCTTTGTTACACACGTAACGATATCACTCCTTATGAGCTCTTGATATCACCATTCTGTCACCAGTTTGCACATTCCAGACTACGGCTCGTTTCTTTTTGAACGCTCCTTGTATTTTCATTACTGAAGCAGATATGTCATTTTTGATGAATCCAATGAATAGGAAGTTGTGGGTGACCTATCCCATGGTGCACTTTACATCATCCCAAATATGAAAATTAGAGCGCATTCAAATCTTATTGTAAAAACTGTAACAGATACACAGATAACAAAAAAAATTTGCAAAATCTGATGAACGGATCACCAAAAATCACAATTATATGTAATTTACAAACAGCGCAAACAGCCCCACGAGCTGAGACAACAGGTGAAAGTGTGTCGTCAACTGCTCGAAAAGAAATCGAAGTTCTGCCACAGCCAGCATACAGCCCCGACCTGGCACATTCCAACTACCATCTTCCGGTCCATGGCGCACTTCCTGCGTGGACGGCGCTTCGCCAATGTTGGTGATGTTGAAGACGCCGTGCGTGACTTTTTCGCCCAGAAACCGGAGGAGTGGTTTCGCCAACTGGCTGATCGTTGGATGAAGACCATCGAGCATGATGCACTCTACTTTGAAGATTTGCAATGAGTGGTTCCTGTCTGGTGCCCATTTAAAAGTTTGCGCGGTGAACGGCCACCTCTGTATCTTGGTCATGTTATTTTTCAGTGCCCAGGCCTGTCTTTCTAGTTGGCTTTGGTTTGGCTAAGATGACGTCACGCAGGTGTTAAGAGATAGAAACAACACCGACATGACACATGCAATCCAAAAACAGTTGAATCCTAGGTTATCACATTTGCAAAAGTAATTTGTAACTAGATTGGGACTTTGATGATAACAGAGCATAAGCACACATAACAGCAGAAGTTCCCGTTGTACAGAGATTTACATTGTATTTTATAAGGAAACTACAAGTAGTTGTTACCCGCGGCTTCGCCCGCCCGCGCCATCTGTTGAGGGGAATTACAAAGCAAAAGCAGATAATTTTAAATGAAAACCCCAGAAAGTGGGGAAGGGGGGGGGTTAGGTTAGGTTAGGTATTGTTAGGTTATGTCATGTTAGGTATTTGTTAAGAGGTTTTTGTCCAAGGGGGCTTTTGTTCGGAGGGGCTTTGGTCCAAGAGGCTTTTGCCCCATACTCCCTATGGAGACAGAGACTATGCATCTGATTCCATGCATCTTTGTCCGAAAAATATTGGATTTTTGAAATTTTTTTATCCTCATCATCATCATCATCATCACCATTTGCAATCCACCACTGATTGAAGGTCTTCTCTAAACGCTTCCATTCTCCTCTGTTTGAAGCTTTGGATTTCCAGTTGATGCCAGCCATCTTCCTTATTTCGTCGAGCCACCTTGCATGGGGTCGTCCTCTTGGGATTTTAAGGTCTCGAGGGTATCACAGTGTTGGGAACCATACTTACTATTTTTACCCTAGACACCTGGTGAAAAATACCCTAGATTACCCTAGATAATCCTGTAATAAAAATTCAAAGGGTCCCCCCTTTGCACCTAAACATCTATCCACCATCCAGATTTTGGCGCCCTCTAGAGGCGGTCTTATTTGAAACGATTAAATGTTAATATTAAAAATCAAAAATGAAATAAAACTAAATAAAAAAGTAAATGTCATGGCTGTAGCTCGACCTGCCAAGCGACAGCGGCCACATGCAGATGTTTAGCCTGAGATACAGAAGGGGTTATTTGATGTTCATTAGCCTCTAATCCTAAAGCTCTATATATACAGCTTTATCTAATCCACCCCTATAGAGCTTTATGTGTATATAGAGCTTTATCTAATCCGTCCCTATAATCCTCCTATCGTGAAGAAGTCGCGTGACAAAAGTGGTTCAGAGTGTACCTTCTATCGATAAATATAGATGGTACCAAAGTGATTTAACGCAAAGTCCCTAGAATCTCCCTAGAAATGGAAAGTTACCCTAGAAATTACAACCTTTACCCTAAATCCCTAGTTTCTAATCAAATACCCTAGATCTAGGGGAAAATCCCTAGAGATCTCAACACTGTCTAGGGTAAAATCCCTAGAGTTCTTGTCTTCTAGCAACGTGACCAGCCCATTGTCATTTAGAATGTTTGATCCGTTCGATGACGTCCATCACCTTCGTTTGGCTTCTTATCCAGCTGTTGCGTTTTCGATCTCTTCTTGTAATTCCCAGCATACATCGTTCCATGCTTTTTTTGTCCAGTTCAGTTCCTTGAAGACTTCCTCTAAAACTGCTGTGAAGAGTTTTGGTGAGATGGTGTCTCCTTGTCTTACTCCTTTTCCAAGGTTGATCCTTGCTTTTCCTTTATCCAAACGAATGGTAGCAGTCGCTTTACTAAATATCTTCTGGAGAATTCTAATATAGCTTCCAGCTATTCCCGTTCTTTCCAGAGCTTTCACTACAGCATGTGTGAACACCGAGTCGAAAGCTTTCTCAAAGTCGATGATGAAGGCACTTCATATTCATTGTGGCGTTCGATAAGTTCTCTAATAACTTGAATGTGGTCGATCCGCTTCGAAAGCCCGCTTGTTCTCTTGGTTGTGCTGAGTCTAATGCTGAATCAAGTCTGTTTGTCAGGACTTTACTGAAGATCTTATATTTTCTCGGTCCCCTTTTTTGAAAAATAGAATCATCATTGCATTATTCCAATCGTCTGGTACGTCTGACATCTCAAGGCATTTCGTGAAAAAACTTGCCAGTAACTTGTTGAATTATTCTCCTGCTTCCTTAGGCTAAGGTCAAAAACCCTCACCGGTGAGAGAATGATGACGTAACTTCTCACTGGGCTAACCGTCTTTTTCTCGGTGAGGACGGTGAGACTAACCGGTTAGGCATAGCAGCACTAATTGGCGTTTCTGACCGCGTTAAAATGACGTCACAAATTTCTCACTGGGATTTCTGACCGACCAAGCGCTAACTCTTCTCACTGGTGAGAGTTTTTGACCTTAGCCTTAATCAATTGTAAGTATGATGTCACTTCCTGGCCAGTTGCCTAGCGATTCCAAACATTAGGTTTAACAATGTGGTGTAAGGCCATTGAAAAGCATAGAGAAGTTAAACCTAAGGCTAAGGTCAAAAACTCTCACCGGTGAGAAGAGTTAGTAGTGATGTCCGTTGGATCCGGATCTCTGATTCGGATCTGATAACATCCGGATTCGGATCTAGAAATATCCGGATCCGGATTTCGGATCTCTGATATCGGATATCAGATCCGGATTTCGGATCTCGGATATCGGATCCGGATTTCGGATCCTTTCGCTGGATGCGTATTAAGACTATTTAGGACTTAAGAGGACTAGGCTATCACTTAATAAAAGCTCTTATAAATTGCTTTCAGAAAAAGTTTGCATATACACAATTTCCTGTCTAGGATCCGATTTTCGGATCTCGGATCCAAGATCCGGATCTCAGATCTCGCATCCAAGATCCGGATCAGAGATGTCGGATCCAAGTTCCGGATCTCGGATTTCTGACCAACATCCGGTTCTCGGATCTCGGACCTAGGTCCGAAAAAAAGATCCGGATATCCGGATCTTGAATTATCCGGATCTTGACATCATTAAGAGTTAGCGTTTGGTCGGTCAGAAATCCCGGTGAGAAAACTGTGATGTCATTTTAACACGGTCAGAAACGCCAGTTAGTGCTGCTATGCCTAATCGGTTAGTCTCACCGTCTTCACCGAGAAAAAGACGGTTAGCCCAGTGAGAAATTACGTCATCATTCTCTCACCGGTGAGGGTTTTTGACCTTAGCCTAAGTTTGGAATCGCTAGGCAACGGGCCAGGAACTGACGTCATCACTTACCAGCTCTATTCCATCTTCTCCAGGGGACTTTCCTTTCTTCATGGATTTAATAGCCTTGACAACTCCGTATATTTTTTCATACGGTTTACATATTTTTATATACTGATTACACAATTACATTGATCTCTAAAATACTGATATTTTTTTTTTTTTTAATATTTTAAATTTTAAAATTTCAAGCATGCAATTTTTGATAAAAATGTTTGCACAATACGATCATTGGAAAACAGCTTGAAAACCAGACGGCATGAAAGGGGAAAACGCTTTTTCCGCAACATAAAATAAAAAAATAAAGAAGAATTGTGGGGGGAAAATAAATAACAATAAATTATTATTCAAAAATAAATATAATAAAAAACATTCAACAATCAAATAATGAAACTGATGACAAAAACCGAGCCAGACAACAACACGTTGTGACGTCATACGCGCAGCCAATGGAAACGCTTAGAGCGAGCCCGGACCGCCTCCGTCGACCTTTCTCCTTTCTTTTGCAAGTAACATGGCAACACGATTATCGATTCATGATGAGTTTTGACAGCCGTGCCGTATGGGTCATTCGCACGGCAGGTGGATTTTGAAGAGTGCTTTTCGCTTGCTTTTATTACCTTCTTCTTTCATTAATAATTAACGAGCGAAATAGCAATCGCAACCTACAAGCTTAATCTTCCTATACTATATTTCCAGACTGGATCTCAAAATTATTATGATGATGATGCCGACATGAAAGAATATCGCCGTCCCATTCCGAACGCATGATAATATGATGATGTCTTAAATAGACGGCATATGCAAAATCACTCCACAATATTGCGTAATAATTTATTTATTTATTGTGTAATGATCTTTCTTATTTATCATTATTTTCTTTTTATGGTTATGTCCTCTCAGCGTCGTAAATTAGGTTTAATAACAAAAGGCAACATTCCATAATATCAAGAGTACTTACACTATACGCATCATGTTTGAATATGATATTGCTCTGTGTGTTAGAATATGATATTGCCAATATACAGAAACTTACCTGGAATTCTATTTCTTACAGATTTATGTGATCGAGAGGAATATTATAAGAAAACTTTATAAATAAAGTAAGTTCCCGCAATACGAGTTCAATGTCGTTAAAGAAAGGCGGCATGAAATGATAACGAGAGATAAACTATTATTATTAATTATTATTATTATTATTATTATTATAAATAAATATGGTTTCATTTTGATGTTTGCAGAATCAAAATTGAGGATCCAAAATTAAGATGAGTAATAAACTGAGCGAGCGAAAATTTTTAGAGGATGTGCACGGTAAAAGCGAGAGCCAAATTTTGGAAACCAAACCGATGCAACTTTCCTTTAATTTTGCGTGGAAATCTTTCATTGCCGGTGGTAAATATAAAAATATTTCTAAACTGTAATAAAGATAGCTTCAAAATACAAAATATCAATAGTTTTCATCAAAAATTCAAGCCTCTTCAAGCTAAATCAACCACTTGCACTAGTTGCTCCTACTTGTGCCTCACCAGCAGGAATTTATGAAGCACAATTGCAGCCTATGGCATTCTTGTCAAGTAAACACATCAGCAAATTGCAGCCTTTTGCATATGTAAATGTGTGACCCTGCAAAAATTTACTCTAATTGAGCCCATGCGTAGTATTAATAACTCGCTATTTCATATGGTGAACACTTGTTTTCGTATTGATTTACCGCAAAGGGTTGATCAGTTGGGTTTATTGCTCTTTTATTAAGTAAAAATAAGCTTGAAGAAACTTGCAGCTTTTTGCAATTGGTAAAATGTAGTTTTCAATTAAAAAAATAATCTTTTCAAATGAAAAAATGTGGTTTTCAAATGAGAAAATAAATATACAAAAATTCATAAAATTTAAATCAAAGAAACAAAATAATTTACATAATACCAAATCTTTTTTCCAGAATATACATCCATAACTAAAATATGATAATACAAGTTAACCGCTTAAACAAAATAAAAATCCTATGGATGAAACGAGAATAAACACACACAGATAAGAACAGTGGGAGAGTCGTATTAAGCAAACAATTGAAAATCTGACAAACGTGTTAGGTAAATAAAGACACGTTTACAATGAATAAAGTCTTTCAGTTACGATAGCTTACTGAATAAATTTTTAAAAATTTCTTTCTATAATTTAATGAAAATAGCTAGAAATGATTGCAGAGAAGCTCACGATTGGAAGGCTTTTCAATGTTAAATTTTTTTAATTAAAATCCTCCCATGTTAATTTAATTTTAAATTTTGTTAAACTACAGCTTTTTGCAATTGGTAAAATGTACTTTTCAATTGAAAAAATGTGGTTTTCAAAATAGAAAATGCGGTTTTCAAATTAGAGAATAAATATACAAAAATTCACAAAATTTAAATCAAAGAAACAAAATAATTTACATAATAAAATTCAAAAAGCGTTCTTGTTACTCCCACTCTCCCTTACCCTCTAGTGGCAATTATTAGGTACCGAAAGGTGCTTTATGCTATCAGTGTTTTGAATTATTTACAAAATGGTTGTAATTGATACAATGGCACGTGCTCTAATGGTACCCATATAACACCCTCAAAAATTTTCAAAGATAAGATAAGCATATTTTAGCATTGAAAGTTCCAATGAACCATAATGGTTCCACTAAACCAGGTCACTTTGAACCAATTTTGACTATAATATTTTTTTACATTATATCCATTATTTACATATCATACCAAGTCGTTTGATATACTACATGCCATATTTTAGCATTGAAAGTTCCAATGAGCCATAATGATTCCACTAAACCAGGTCACTGAACGAATAACGACTATCATTAATTTTACGTTATATTCATTCATGACACATCATTCAAAGTTGTTTGATATATTACATGCCATATCTTGTCTTTGAAAATTTTTGAGAGCGTCAAATGGGTACCATTAAAGCACGTGCCATTGTATCAGTTATAACCATTTTGTAAATAATTCAAAACACTGATAGCATAACACTTTAGGGACCTAATAATTGCCACTAGAGGGTAAGGGAGAGTGAGGATAACAGGAACGCTTTTTGAATTTTATTATGTAAATTATTTTGTTTCTTTGATTTAAATTTTATATTTATTTTCTAATTTGAAAACCGCATTTTCTATTTTAAAAACCATATTTTTTCATTTGAAAAGATTATTTTTTCAATTGAAAAGTACATTTTACCAATTGTAAAAAGCTGTAGTTTAACAAAATTTAAAATTAAATTAACATGGGAGGATTTTAATTAAAAAAATTTAACATTGAAAAGCCTTCCAATCGTGAGCTTCTCTGCAATCATTTCTAGCTATTTTCATTAAATTATAGAAAGAAATTTTAAAAAATTTATTCAGTAAGCTATTGTAACTGAAAGACTTTATTCGTTGTAAACGTGTGTTTGTCAGTTTGATTTACCTAACACGTTTGTCAGTTTTTCAATTGTTTGCTTAATACGACTCTCCCACCGTTCTTATCTGTGTGTGTTTTTTCTTGTCTATGAAAAATATTTTTAGACTCGTTTCCTCCATAGGATTTTTATTTTGTTTAAGCTGTTAACTTATATTTATCATATTTTAGTTATGGATTTAAATTCTGGAAAAAAAATTATGAGAGGGTAATTGCATATTATAATAATTACTATTACTAAAAAAATTCATTTCTTTTTTTGTCTGCAAAAAACGCATTGTTGCATGAATTGTTGTATGAAAATGAGTTTTGCATGGGTAAATTTTGAATACCATTGTTGTAGCCATTGGTTTAACGGGTTTTATTCAAACTTAATCCACGGAGCATAATATATTAAGATAAGTCATTTGCCTGGTTATTCCAGGGTGGTGATGGTGGAGGAAATAATATTTACTATTTAATATACAGGGTGAGACTAAATTAAAGTTACGATTTCAAAAAATCGATAATTTGAAAACTACTCGTCAGAATGACCTGATATAAATAATAATAATTATTAATTGGAGATGCTCTCCAAGCAAAGGTAATGATTTTTCGATTGAAAAATGGAAGGAAAAATTCTGCGACCCGGATTCGAACCACGAACCTCGACTATCATGGCCGACGCCTCTACCAATTGGGCTATCGCAGACACCACGGACAGCCAAGCTGTCTCAAGGTGTCTTAAAGACAACCAAGTTGTCACGGTTGAAAGCCCCATTGGTTCGTGGTTCGAATCCGGGTTGCAGAATTTTTCCTTCCATTTTTCAATCGAAAAATCATTACCTTTGCTTGGAGAGCATCTCCAATTAATAATTATTATTAGTTACTTGTGAGTTCATCAACTTTCTGATGGTTTGGAGTGGAGAAATTCTCGATCTGCGGGCCAGGTTCCCGTCTCCCATTGGGCTTACAACCATACCTTAGTTTTCTTCACTTTTCTCAACATATTTGTTGTAATGTTTCCCTATGAAAGACCTAGATGATGAATTTGGTTCCATTTCTAACACTATTGTTCTAACGTTAAAGTTAACGCTGCAGTTGTACGCCTACGAGTGGTTCTGAAATCTTTGAATTTCAATTAGGTATTTTAACTAATTGAAACTCCATTTACAATGTCCCCGAAGATTTCTAATGGATTAGTCCGCCATAAACACCGAATGAGCTATTATTTGTAAGTAGTTATAAGCATATTTTCAGATGTATTCGAAGGTTTCGAATGGTATTGTTCGGATAAAACCAATTCGAGCTTACAGGAGTGATCAGCCTCCTTGAATCGAATTAATCGAATGGATTTGATTTCAATTCAAGTGTTTTTGAACTTTTTCCGAATCCATTTAAAATTATATTTTTCATTTGAAGCAGAATTTGTGGTTTTCAAATGAATTCGTCTGCACCCTTATTCGACTCGAGTTAACACTCAGGTGCAGGAGAAAGTGTGCAGGTGAAAAGTTGACACAATACTTCCTCACTCTTTAAAAATCACACATTGTTTTCTTTTCATTTGTTATATTATTTTGTTTATAACTAAAAATTTAATTTTAAAAATTCATTATAAACTGAAGAAGATGAAAAATCTCGAATACGTTTTTTTTTTTTTTTTTTTTTTTTTTTTTTTTTTTTTTTTTTTTTTTAATAATTATTCATCACCAACGCTTCCATATCAACAAAACTGCTTTCCTTTCTACTGTGTTTTTTCCATCAAAAATCTCTCTTGTGACTTTCAGCTGACTTTCAGTGTCAACTTTTCACCTATGCTTTTTCTCTTGTGATGTGTAATATCCTTTATGTCTTATTCATGTGTCTCACAAGCTCTATATAATTTATTTTTATTCCATTTAAAGGAGTTTACATATTTACACTATTGATATTATAATTTTATTTTATTTTTTGCATATTTGTTCGCTTTAACGATTTAGACTCAACATTTTAATTTCAAGAAAATAGAAATTTGCTAGTTTAAATTCATTTTGTATCTTTATAAATGCAGATCATTGGACTTCTTATATGCAGGAAATAATTTTTTTTTTTATACATGTTTTTCAAAAAAAAAAAAATTTAATGAAAAGAACGTATCAGCATAATTTTAACACCCTTCAGTATTAATTTTATAAGGACTAGGAAATACAGTACGTTGCTGTGAGAATACAAGTCAGTGACTCTAGGTTAACGGGAGAGGATTGTCTCACAGCCTCTCTCAAGGTAACCTTTAATTCATGGTAACTTAAGCAACCCCCCCCTTCCCCGTAAGCCAAGCAGGCTTTGACTCCTCCTCATCTGTTCCTGCTTTGACCTCATTCAGCTTTTTGTATTTCCAAATTATATAGAGTTTTAACTTTTATAAAAACATATTTTATTCTGGAAATATAAATATATTAAAATCGAAATTTTTAATTTTCGAACTATGAAAATGTTAAAAATTATTTTTTATTTAATAAAATTAATTTTCCCGTAATTCTGAATAATTTTTCTTAGAAACAATCACTTACGAGCTTGGATTTAACTGAAATTTAAATATGTTCTTACGCACCCCCTTCCACCATTATATGGCATAGTAACTCATGCTAATGGGCATTTGTTTAGGAGATGTAGTTATTTAAAGTAGTCAACGTGGTCATGTGGGTAAGTCTATAGGTTACAATGCTAAAAGTCCTGGGTTTATTCCTGTTCCTTTCCCAATTTCGTTTACTTTAATGTTTTTAAACATGTTTTTGAACAAATTATGTATGAAACTAATATTAATTATTAAAAACATATTATTGAAATTTTTTGCATATTTTATTTCATTGAGGAAGTTAACTGTATTTCATTGCAAATTATTTATTGTTAATAACTTGTTATTATTAGGTTGATACGCAAATGAGCCTCCCCTTTTATTTTCGTAACCGAAGCGCACATGCCAATTTTGATGAATCCAATGAATAGGAAGTTGTGGGTGACCTATCCCCATGGTGCACTTTTCATCATCCCAAATATGAAAATTACAGCTTTTTGCATTTGCCTTAACGCAGTTTCCAAAATATTTATTGCAGTTTTCATTGGAATTAACGCAAGTTTCATTGGAATTGCTATATTTTTAGAAAATTTAACAACTTTTTTTTTGGGGGGGGGGTAAGATTTATTAATTTTTACTGCTTTTTAAAATAATTTTAGTGTCGTTTAAATGAGTAAACAGCATAAACAGAGTTGGTTTATAACAGCATAAATAATTTATTTTATAGTAAACTAGAAAAGTTTCAACATGCAATTTGATTTACGTACACAATTTCGTTTCACAGTAATGTCTTAAACTGTCAATTACTGGTACATCTACCCTACATCAAAATGTACTGCATTTATAGAATTCCCGCTAGCGAGCTCTGAACACCTCACGTTATTTCTTGCCCACCCGGTAGAAGCTCGCATTCGCAGGTTTTCAAGTCGTGCGTCTCGCGTTTCAGATGTTTCAGCAGCTCTTGAAGTATACGCTCTGATCCGGTTAGTTTCCAGGCATGCCTCTCATTCTTCTGACTGACAGTTGCCGCCCATGTCTGGTCAATCTTCCAATGTCTAATATTTTACGTAGAGGTTTATATGTTTTCGAGATATTTTTCCCAATCCTCAGATAGAATATTTTTTGAATGAAATAATAGTTAAAATAATTCAATGTTTAATTGTTTTTAGTTGTGATTGTTGTTTGTTGCTCATGAGATATATATCTTGGTGCGTGCACAGTGTTGGTAAATTGCGTGTTGATACCTATTGTTGGAGAAAATTGCTTTGCATTGTTAGTCATGAGATACCTCTTATTAATATGCCCTGCGATCATCATGAATATCGATTTATTATCGATAATTATTATTTTTTCGAAATCTGACGTAGACATAAACCTTCCTCATGGTCTGAAGATAAAGTGTGCCAATTTGCATGGTGATCAGTCAAACGATTTTGGAGTATATCGATCTCATACATATATACCAACATCCATTTTTATATAGATAGAGATAAAAAAAAAAATAATTTTTTGTACACTAAGAGTCATACCAAATTTTTATAAAATGAAATTACTTAGCCACAGTTTAAGATTTACATTACGTATAATTTTTTTTTTTTTTGCTGTAAGTAATGGTTTTTCATTGTTGTTGTCGTATTTTTTACAGTAAATTGTAAGTAAGAATTGTAATTATACAGGGTGTAAATGGACAACGTTTCACAAATTTAAGGATATGTAGAGGATGAGACTCTGAGCAAAAAAGTCTAGTCGCGTTTTTTGATCTGTGGCTCCGTTAAAAAGTTATAGCACTGAGTTAAAAATTGCTCAGCGTCTGTACCAAGATAGATTTTCGGAAGTGACGTCACGAAACTTTAAAGCGCTATAACTTTTTAACGGAGCCTCAGATCTAAAAAGGAGACTAAACTTTTTTTGCTCAGAATTTCACCCTCTACCTGTCTTTTCATTTGGGCACGACCTTTTAGAATCTCACCCTGGCCGATACCTATACCGATATCCCTTACCGATACCGAACTTTAAAGCGGTATAACTTTTTAACGGAGCCACAGATCGAAAAACGCGTCTACACGTTTTTGCTCAGAGTTTCATCCTCTACATATCCTTAAATTTGTGAAATGTCGTCCATTTACACCCTGTATATGCTTATTGTTGCCAATCATCATTGTCTTGAATTATTACGGTGCATGATAATAATAAAAAAAAAAAACCTTTTATAAATTCATTAAAAATTCTACTTATTTACAGGGTGCGTAAGGTATTTGAGCACAGATTCACGTCAAGAAAGAAAACTGAGATATAAGTCGAGATAATATCTTTATTATCGAAACATGTCATGAGCATACACAAGAAACCTTGTTGTTATATGGCTATTCAATGAATCCACCTTCAGCTTCTATAACTGCTTCGATGCCAGATCGAAACCGTCGACATGCGCGAATCAAATGGTCATGGTTCTTATTGGTCATTACTCGAACAATGACAACTTTAAATTCATCTTTGGTGTTATGGGGGTGTTCATTGACCTCTCTCTCCACAACGCTCCATACGTAGTAGTCCAACGGATTCAGGTCAGAGGAGTTAGGAGGCCAAAGGTTAGGGATTACGTGATCATGGAAGTTGTCGTCCATCAATTCCTGTGTCATGCGAGACTTGTATGCTGGGGCAGAGTCTTGCTGAAACACGTAAGGCCTTCCGTTGCGTACTGTGAGTGATATCTGATGTTTTCATGGGCAACATTTCTGATTGTTCGTTCCGACACATGGAGATCTTTGGCAAGTAACCTCATGGATGTTCTGGGATTGTCATCGATGGCCTGCTGCACTTGCTGAATAAATTCTGGTGTTCTGATGATGTCAGAGCGTGAGGCATGCTTTTTACGCTTTGCTACTGGTGCAACATTGCCATCTTTGGTCTCCAACTCCTTCTGCACTTTGTGGACGAATGATCTTGCGACCTTTAGAAATCGTGATATCTCTAAATCGCTGTGCTCTGCCTTTATTGCCGCGGTTACTGCATGTCTCTTCATGATTTGTGTTACTTGATGGTCCGCCATTTTGCTTTCCGGAAACGGAAAGGACATACAATTTAGTATAGTGCAGCAATAGCCAAACGAAGGTTGTCCTCAAATACCTCATATACTGATGATGTCCGAATGGATGAAAATCAATTCTACCTAAATATGTTAATAAACCCCTGTATTGTAAAATGGACATTATGGAATTACAGATATGGACAGATACACTATATATAAAAAGTCTTCACACCCCTGGAAGTTTTTCATAAAACATGTTATAAAACATGTGTACATTCTACTAGCACTATTAAATTTTATCACATACCATCACTGAACAGCCCTCTTTCAAAAAATATAAAGTACCTGACAGAAAAACTCTGGCTTTATTTTAATATGCAAATTTTTTCAATGTGAGTGGCAAAAATAGTTATCACACCCTTTGTGTTAGATCATTTTTTACTGTATGTGCACCCTGCAAAGCAAATTTTGAAGCCAATTCTAAAAGGTGAATATATTAGAAAACTGAATCTGGCATATAATAATACATTATAATGATAGGATGACAGGAAAACATCTCAGCAAGGATTTGAGAGCAAAAGTTATTTAACTAAAGAAAAAAGGCCTTGAAAATATTCTGCCACTGTAATACGAGGCATGTTTTTTAAGTAAGTACCGTTTTGGAATTAAAAAAAGACGTGCAAAGATATCGCAATAATTTTATTTTTACATGAAAGCCTGTACCTTAATCTACTTTTCTACATGATTTCCGTGAATATTGAGGCACTTGTCATAACGTGGCACCAGTTTTTGAATACCCTCCTCATAAAATTCTGCCGCCTGACTTGTTAACCACTCTATCACAAATGTTTTGACTTCGTTATCGTCTTGAAGACGCTGACCACCCAGGTGTTTCTTCAAGTGCAGGAACAAATGGTAGTCGCTGGGTGCCAGATCAGGGCTGTATGGAGGATGATCTAGAGTTTCCCATTTAAAAGATTTGATGAGATCTTTGGTCCGATTAGCCACATGTGGACGGGCATTGTCATGCAGCAAAACGATACCCTTACTCAACTTGCCACGTCTTTTGTTCTGGATTGCACGACGCAGATTGTTCAATGTCTCACAATAAGATTCTGCATTGATTGTCTCGTTACGAGGCAGAAACTCCACTAGCAATACTCCTTTTCTGTCCCAAAAAACTGTGCACATGATTTTCCGGGCAGAAATTGTTTGCTTAAACTTCACTTTTTTGGGTGATGATGAATGTCGCCATTCCATGAATTGTTGTTTCGATTCTGGTGTGACGTAGGCCACCCATGTTTCGTCACCAGTAACAATTTGGTCTAAAAAATCTTCACCTTCATTGTGGTACCGCTCAAGGAAAGTCAATGCACTGCCTAAACGTTGGGTTTTGTGCAAATCCGTCAACATTTTTGGAACACAACGTGAACACAATTTCCGGTAATTCAAGTTCTCGGTCACAATGCGATACAAAACACTACGAGAATATTGAGGAAAGCAGTCGCACAATGATGAAATTGTAAAGCGTCTGTTTTCTCTCACCTTTTCGTCCACTTTCTGCACCAAATCTTCATTAACGACCGAAGGACGCCCACTCCGTTCTTCATCATGCACATTTGTGCGGCCATCTTTAAATGCTCTCACCCATTTCCTTACCATTCCATTACTCATAATGTTTTGTCTGTACACTTCACAGATCTCACGATGAATATCGATCGGTTTTACGCCTTTAGCACTAAGAAATCGTATAACAGCCCGTACTTCACAATCGGCGGGACTCACGATTGTCGGAGGCATCTTAAACACTCAGTAAACAACGTATACAATGAAGAATCAGACTGTAATGGCGTCAGTGCGTAGACAAGAGATGTAGTTAACCCGCGCGCATGCGCGGAACGCCGACCGTAGCGCTGCGGCGGCGGAATCGCAAAACGGTACTTACTTAAAAAACATGCCTCGTATCAGTTGTGAAAAAATGCAACAAATGGGGAACAGTGGCAGATCTGCCAGTTCAAGGCAGAAAAAGGTGCACCACCCCCAGAATGGATTGACGCATCGTCCAAAAAAATACCGAAAATCCCCATCTGTCAGCACCAAAACTGAATGACGAAATGAAGACTGAACATTCATGTTTCCACTCAGACCATTCGCAATAGGTTGCACGAGAAAGATATTCACGGTAGAACACCAATGAGGAAACCACTCCTCACAAAACGCCATAAGCTACTGCGTCTGAACTGGGCCAAAAAATACCAAGGTTGGACAGTAAATAATATTCAGTGATGAGACAAAAGTGAATCTATTTGGGTCAGATGGAATTGCAAAAGTGTGGAGAAAGAAAGGTGAGGCTGAGATGGCAAAGAATATTAAACTCACTGTGAAGCATGGAGGAGGCTGCAAAATGATCTGGGCTTGCATGTCATACAACGGACCTGGCAACATGGAAATCATCAATACTGCATCTCAGAAAGGAATTTGCAGCAATCAACGAGGAAACTTAAACTTCGGAGAAATTTTGTGTTTCAACAGGATTGTGACCCGAAACACACAGCAACGCTGACAAAGATGTGGTTCCAGGAGAAGCGAATTAACGTGTTGGATTGGCCACCACAGTCACCGGACATGAATGTAATTGAACATTTATGGGCAATTATCAAGCCAAAAATTGCAGGACGGCGACCACAAAGTCTACAAGAACTTGAGAATGCCATAGCAGACTTTTTGTAAATACTGTAAAAGGCAGTATTCTGTGTCAATTTCTGTGTCAGCATACAGAAGACGGAACAATTCCACGATGGCAAACTACACTGTTCCTGAAATGGTCAGCATGATCTGCTTTGGATTGTGATTGTTGGTGATCCGTTCATCGGATTTTGGAAAAAATTGTTTTGTTCGGAATTCGATGGCGTACAAAGCTTAAATTGGAATTTTCAGTGTATCTATTACGGTTTTTAAGATAGGATTTGAATGTGTCCTAATTTTCATATTTAGGATGATGAAAAGTGCACCATGGGATAGGTCACCCACAACTTCCTATTCATTGGATTCATTGAAATTGTCATATGTGCTTCAGTTACAAAAATAAAAGGGGAGGCTCATTTGCATACCCACCCTGTATAATAATAAGTTATTAAAAATAAATAATTTGTTACCTTCTTCAAATGAAAATCTAATACGCAAAAATTATAAAAATAAGTTTTTAATAATTAATATTAGTTTCATATATAATTTGTTCAAAAACATGTTTAAAAAAAATTAAATTAAACGAAATTGGGAAAGGAGCAGGAATTGAACCCAGGACCTTTAGCATTGTAATCTATGGAATTACCCACATGATCACGTTGACTATTGAATATCACACTGTCCGAATTTGTGAAAATATAAACCAATAACTAACTTTAATCAGAGATATCACAGTTCTCCTATGCCAAATATTTTGACAATGCTTGCTTGAGTTTCATTATAATCCAACAATTTAAGAACTTCAACGCGATCAGATAGAGATACCGTAAATCTTCTACTATAATGCGACCCCTTGTATAATGCGACTCCACTTTTTCGGCCTAAAAAATCGGCAAAAATCCTATCCTCTTGTATAATGCGACCCCCATTTTTGAGTTCTCGCGAGAAATAAAATGTGCAAACTTATACAGAAAAAAAAATCTTTATTTTTGAATAGTCTGGATATTTAATATTCAAAAACCTTCAAAATCAACTTTGACAAAAGCAACTGCCTCAACTTCATCGAGGCAGTTTGGAAGTTTATAGCCCTACATTGATATGGAAAGCTTTCTCACTTGCACATCGACAAAAAAACACAACAGTACATCAGTTTTCTTAATAAAAAGACAAGTAATCTTTATTCAGTTTAATATTTTCACTCCATAAGCTTTCTTGTAGGCTTTGGTTCGAGGCAGTTTGGAAGTAGGCCTATTTAGAAGTATCGATGTTTGGGAGAAGTTATTTTCGATGTTGTTAGATGTTGGCGACGAGTAATTCGAATAAAAAGTGAATTAATTTATTGTATAATGAACTGGACACTATATGCAATGTAATTAATGTGTAATATACGGTAATGTTTCAGGAAAAAATCTCCTCCGGACAAAACCTCCTCCGGCCGCAGTCGTCGGAGGGCTGATTTTTATCCTCTTGTATAATACGACCCAGCAAATTTAGATGCTTTTTTAGGCCAAAAAAATTCGCATTATAGTAGAAGATTTACGGTAAATTGAAAAATTACAAGTTAGAATAATAAAATTAATGTGTAAAAATTCCAAACTCGATGATATAGACAATGATATCAAATTTAAAAAATTAAAAATTTTGAAAATTCAAGAATTAGGAAATTATACGATATTATTGCAAAATTTTCATAAAAGTAGTTTTTTAAGTGAAAATACGAGTATACAAAAACTACGCAATTTACCAGCATTTAAAATACCTCGAATCATGCATAACTATGGAAGCAAACAAAGGATATATTATATTCCAACGTTTTTTAATATAGTTCCAAAATGGATATTGGTTTTGAAAACTTTTAAATTAATTAAGGCATCATATTTTACATGGTTAGGGTATGTATAATTATGTTGTTGGTTTATTTTCTGGTGGTTTATGTGTATCTTGTAGTGTTATTTTCATCCTGTTAATTTTGTCATCCTTTTTATGTATATGTGAATTTTATGCTACTCTGATAATTTACAATTTTTGTCCCATACAAGCCATTCACATACTTGCCAACTTTTACGTTTTACTCGTAAAATTTACGCTTTTAATACCATTTTACGCTTTATATAAAAGATTTTATGTTTTTCCATAATTTCCCAGTTGGTGAAATATTGAACTCCTCTCCTACACAAGTAGGCGACGGAACACATTATTACGAAAATTAAATTCTTAAAGCAGGACTTTTTTTCCATCATGAAGGGCGTGGCCTTCGAGATATTAGGCCTCCGCATCACGTATCATATCAATGTATTCCTTCGTGTCAGAAGTTCAACTTTTTAACGCTGGAGGGGGTCATCAGGGAAATCCAATGGAGAATTCAAGGTAAAATTTGGATGGATGGATTTTCAGCCCGCATCTCCCCTTTTATCCAGGAGACTAGCTGTTTGGGATGAAAGGGTGATGTTGAATTAGACAAACAAACATCCATGCCCCCGGTGGAATTCGAACCCGCGACTCACTGGTTACGAGAGCGGCAAGACCTGCACCTCAACGCTCTCGGCCACCGAGCCGGCTATGGTAAAATTTTAAGTTGGATAAAGTAGATCAGGACGAGAGCATCATGTAGTTCTTTATCCCCGAAGAGCGCCAAACTAGCCATAGAGATAAACAACTAGCGGTCAAAAATAGAAAATGCCTAGACACGTGATTTCAAGCCCCATGCTGAGGCCTAATATGATATACACTACTGTTTATAAAAATCGCAACACCCTGATGGAATGGTCTAATCCATATGCAATTTGCAATATTTGCATACAATGGGTCAGAGTATAAATGATTTGATTTTCAGAGTAATTGCTTGAAAGAACACCATGCCTCGACGACGACGAAGGGTACCATATCAACAGCTGACAGACTTTGAAAGAGGACGCATAATTGGTCTGCGTGAAGCGGGATGGTCGTATCGTGACATTGCTGCTCGTGTAGGACGTAATGCAACGACAATTATGCGTGCATGGAGGCAGTGGAGCGAAGAGAACAGGGCACACCGAAGACCAGGCTCAGGAAGACCCAGCACGACGACACCGCGAGATGACAGACACCTCTATCGCATGTGTGTAGCAGATCGTACAGCCACTTCCACAGTGTTTGCACAACAGTGGGGTACTACAGTAGGCAGGACAATGTCTGCTAGCACTGTACGACGCCGTTTGATTTCCAGAGGATTGATGGCACGAGTACCATTGCTGCGGATTCTTTGACTCAAAACCACCGGCGCCTCAGGTTGCAATGGGCCCATCAACACCAACAGTGGCAAGCTGAATGGCAACAAGTTGTGTTTTCGGATGAGTCAAGGTTTAACTTGCAGCACCATGACGGCAGGACACGAGTCAGAAGACATCGTGGCGAGCGCGACCTTCCAGAATGCATCCTGCAGCGTCATTCAGGACAAACGCCAGGGGTGATGGTGTGGGGTGCAATCAGTTACCATGGCCATTCCCGTCTGATCAGAATCCATGGCAATCTGAACAGTGACCGGTACATCAGGGAAGTTGTGCAACCCGAGGTCATCCCCTTCCTGCAGAACCTTCCAGGCGCTGTATTCCAACAGGACAATGCCCGACCGCATGTGGCCAGAAATGTCCTCGCCTTTTTCCAAGCACATCAGACGCCCTAGTTCCCCTGGCCTGCTCGTTCACCAGACATGTGCCCAATCGAACATGTGTGGGACAGGGTTGCTCATCGATTGGCTCGTCAGAATCCTGCAGCAGCAACTGTGGATGAACTGTATACCCGTGTAGACAGAGCATGGCAGGACATTCCCCAGGCCCTTATTCAGAGCTTGTTTGACTCAATGCCACGACGTTTAGAGGCTGTAATTGCATCCCACGGTGGTTTCACCCGATACTAATGTGACAATAAAACGCATTGTATTGACCTGAAAATCTAATGGTTTCTTTTCTGACCCATGATATGCAAATGCTCCAAATTTAATGCAGATTGGGCTATTCCATCAGGGTGTTGCGATTTTTATAAACAGTAGTGTACATCGCACGGCTCTACTGATATCTCGAAGGCCACGATAAAGAACGCGAAATTAAGTTTTAACCTTGAGTGAAATTGTTGATAAAATAAAATATTTCAGACCTTCAGGGAGAATTATTAAAAACAATTTCTATTCGTATCTTAATCACGGAAGGTTGAAAAATTTGCTTTCTGTATAGTGTGCAAATATGACTTCAGCATATCACATAGTGGGAAAAATGCAATTACGAACCATGCCATCGGACTAATTATACGATTATATAAATTTGCATAGGCCTAATTATAACGTGAAGGATTTTACTCTATTTTCTGAAAGTTGGCAGGTATGCATTCACAAGGCTTCGGGACTTGTTTGTTCTTTGATCACTGTTTTAGATTTGTTTGTTTATTATTGAATTATAAAGATGAAAAAAAATAATAATAATACTTTTATATACATGTACCGTAAATCTTCTACTATAATGCGAATTTTTTTGGCCTAAAAAAGCATCTGAATTTGCTGGGTCGTATTATACAAGAGGATAAAAATCAGCCCTCCGACGACTGCGGCCGGAGGAGATTTTGTCCTGATAACATTACCGTATATTATATATTAACATTGCATATTCAGTGTCCAGTTCATTATACAATAAATTAATTCGCTTTTTATTCGAATTACTCGTCGCCAACACCTAACAACATCGAAAGTAACTTCTCCCAAACATCGATACTTCTAAATAGGCCTATTTCCAAACTGCCTCGAACCAAAGCCTACAAGAAAGCTTATACAGTGAAAATATTAAACTGAATAAAGATTACTTGTCTTTTTATTAAGAAAATTCATGTACTGTTGTGTTTTTTGTCGATGTGCAAGTGAGAAAGCTTTCCATCTCGATGTACGGCTATAAACTTCCAAAGCTTTTTGAAGTTGCTTTCTGTGCTGATGACATTCAGACGAATTTGCTGTGTATTATACATTAATTACATTGCATATACAGTGTCCAGTTCATTATACAATAAATTAATTCACTCTTTATTCGAATTTCTCGTCGCCAACATCTAACATCATCTAAAATAACATCCAAAGATCGATATAAACTCGCTTTTACGGGGCAAATGTTCCAAAATTAAATTGAATTTGAAAGACCTGTTCGAAGACACAGGTGAATCAGATTTTGAAGGTTTTTGAATATTAAATATCCAGACTATTTAAAAATAAAGATTTTTTTTCTGTATAAGTTTGCACATTTTATTTCTCGCGAGGAGTCAAAAATGGGGGTCGCATTATACAAGAGGATAGGATTTTTGCCGATTTTTTTGGGCCGAAAAAGTGGAGTCGCATTATACAAGGGGTCGCATTATAGTAGAAGATTTACGGTATATTATAAAATTAAGTTATTATTATTAATTATTATTATATTGACATATAATTTTTAATTTATACTATAGTTAATAATAATAATGTTTGGTTAGTTTATATAGAATAATATAGCCCCTCAATTACAAATTCTTACGAGCCGCTACTGATAAATTGATTCATATTTTTAATAGTTCAGGAAAGGATAATGTGATTAAGGTAATTGGGATCTGCAGGATTGTTATTTTTTTTGTTGTTTAGCATGTGTTTTAGAGGATTATAAAGTGCAGATATGTATTCAAACATTCATAATAGCACAGCTGTTTTGAAAAAACTTTTTCAATCAAACAACGAGTAATGAACATTTGACAAAAGAAGAAAGAAAAAACCAAACTATATTTTGTCAAATGTTCGTATAAGGAAATTAAAAAAAGGCTTCCAAATTTATTTAAAACGAGGAAAATTCTAAATTTAAATTTGATCCTTTTTATTAAAGGACAACTCTATGGTCATTCGAAAGATTAGCGCATTAATAGCATCGTGTCATACTGAAAATTTTTTAATTCAAATCCTAAATGTGTGAAAACTACCATGACAAAACTTGAATATACGAGGGTGGGCTGAAAAGTAATGCCTCCATGGCTGTAACTTTTTTATTTTTTAACCGATTTTCAAAATTGTATTTGTATCTGATACTCAAATTTCTCCTCTATGTAATGCACTATTCACTTTTCGACATTGTCCCCATCCCTTTCCACGCATTGTACCAACGCGTGACTAATCGGGTGAACCCGTCGGAGAGGAATTCCGGGGTTGTCGTCGACACGAAGATTGAATGGCAGCTTTGGATCCTCTTCTGCAGCACGATAACGCCCGTCCGCACATGGGGTTGCAGCGCCTACAGTTCAAAGATGAAAAACTGCAGTTCAATAATGAAAGACTTTGCCCCTTGCGACTTTCACCACTTCCCAAAGAGGAAAGAGCACCTTAAGGGGCACGAGTTGCGTTCTGACGACGAGGTGAAACTGCTATTCGGTCTTGGTGTCGACGACAACCCCGGAATTCCTCTCCGACGGGTTCACCCGACTAGTCACGCGTTGGTACAATACGTGGAAAGGGATGGGGACTATGTCGAAAAGTGAATAGTGCATTACATAGAGGAGAAATGGGAGTATCAGATACAAAAAGAATTTTGAAATTCGGATAAAAAATAAAAAAGTTACAGCCATGGAGGCATTACTTTTTAGCCCACCCTCGTATTTTGAGCAACTTGACCCATTTCTGCATGTCGATTTTTAAATAAAATAGCTAAAATTTTGAAATTGGATGAAGACTCTTGATAAACCCAGTATGGAGGGTCATTTCTCCTAAGATTTGGAACACCCCTCCCCGGCCATCGAATGTGCCCAAGCCATGTAAATCAGGTGGCATATCTGTAGGCATTCCATAAATATGTTCAGGAAACGAGCACAGAAAATCACGGCATGATTAGAAAAATTAATGATTTTTGGAGATGTTATATATGAGGGTTGGCTGAAAAGTAATGCCTCCAAGGCCATAACACTTTTATTTTTTAACGAATTTAAAATTTTTTTTTTTTTCAAATGATGGCTTATTTTGTTCTCTTTTCAATGCATTATTCACTTTTCAACATAGTCCCCATCTCTGTCCACACACTTTTGCCAATGTGACACTAGTCGTTACATCCCGTCGGAGAAGAAGTCCTTTGGTTGTTTTCGACACCAGGATCGAATCACGTCTTTCAGCTCGTCATCAGAGCTGAATCGATGTCCTTTAAGCTTTGGGAACAAGTGAAAATCGCTGGGAGCGAGGTCAGGGCTGTACGGCGGATGCGGTAGAACCTCCACGAAATTCAGTTGCTGCAACCCTTCTTGTGTTTCTCGACTTGTGTGCGGACTTGCATTGTCGTGCTGCAGAATAGGGTCCATACCCTTCCGAACTCGGAGCAACCGGGCGCGAAGCTTCTCTAGCGTTTGCACTTACTGTTTTGAGTTGATCGTGGTTCCTGGTTCCAAGAAGTCAAGGTGGACAACACCCTGGAAGTCCCAAAAGTTGGTCGACATGACTTTCCCTGCTGACTTGACAACTCTGAACTTTTTGGGAGGTGGAGATGTTGCATGGCGATATTCCAACGATTGTTGTTTGTTCTCTGGGTCAAAATGATGTGCCCATGATTCGTCCCCTGTGAGAAAGCGCTGCAGAAAAGCCTCACCCTCACGCTCGTACTGGGCCAACAGATCCTGGCAAACGTTCTTTCTCTTCTCTTTGAGTTCAGGAGTGAGCATATGCGGTACCCAACAAGCACACACCTTACGCTATCCCAGCAACTCGGTTATGATAACGTGCACTCTCTTCTTGGAAATTTGGAGCTCTGTAGCGATGTCATATTGCTTAATTCGGCGGTTGGAACGAATCGTTTGATCGACACGAACTCGATGTTGCTCGTCTGTTGCTGTGATTGGTCGTCCACTGCGGGGTTGATCGGCTAGGCTAGAGCTTGCCGGGTTTTGTTTTTTCACTAATCTTGCCCATCTTCTCACTGTACTGATGTCAAAAGTTGCATTGCCGTATACAGCTGTCATTCGGCGATGAATTTGGACAGGATCGCAACCTTCAGCTGTCAAAAACTCATTCACTGCGTGCTGTTTCAACCTGACTTCCATGTATATCGCCATTATGTTTCATTTTCAGCACACCTACACCATCAAGTGACTTAGACATAAAGTGTTTTTGAAAGAGAACAAAATAAGCCATCATTTGAAAAAAAAAAGGTTTTAAATTCGTTAAAAAGTAAAAGTGTTATGGCCTTGGAGGCATTACTTTTCAGCCCACCCTCGTACAGGCACTTTCTAAGGCGGGATTTAGTGCTGTATGCATCGTGCAACAGTGTCAGACGCAAGGGATTTAGTTATCAAAGGCTGCTGATAACTCCATTCTAGCTGACATGTGTAATTCAGGCATTCCCAACAAGTTCATCCATGAAAAGCTACCTCGGAAGAGACCCCCACCTGAGCTCTTAATGAACGTCACATCTGTGAATGCAAAACTAACACCCGCAAACTCTAAGATGGCTACCTTGTGGATGAGAAATGGCGATTTGTTGTCACGTTGGATGAAGCATGGGTTTAGCTCACAGATTGTGGTAAGGTTCGTGCAATTGCCTGCCGTCCAGCAGATGCAAAAAGCTGGACCGATTGGGTGTGCAAATGTCGTGAATGTTTTCCGAAAGTCTTCGTGGTGATGGTGGGATGCTGCTCAAAAGGACGATTGCAATAAGAGGAGAAAAACAATAAGGTGAATGCGAATTACTACTGGGAGAACATTTTGAAACTTCAAAGCAAGTAAGTTTGTGTTCATCAAGATAAAGCGTCCAGCCACACTGCATGGAAGAAAAGACCGGATTTGAGCAATACCCTTTCTTGCTATCCCTGTCAAGTCACCTGATGATGGATTTTTGTGGCTTCGGTCTTCTCAAAAGGGGTCTCGGAAGGCTTTGCCCCAAAACCATTGGTTGACTCTGGAAAGTGTGCAAAGAGATGTGGAACGAAATTCCTCTTGCCGTCCTGCAAAGAAGTCTGCTAGCATGGAAATTACGTTGTTGGGCTATTGCCAGGAATCGGGGGAAACGCATCGAACATAATCACGTGACGTGACAATCATCCAAAATCGGCTAAGTCAAGGAGAAATGACCCTCTGTATTGTTCTGAAGTGGAGGGAGGAGCTTTTATTTAATAAGCTTTTAAAAATTAAATGCGAAGATGGCCTATTTAATGCACGTACATGTTTGCTTTAGGTGTTGCTGGAATGTGTGCCAAAACGTCAATAGCACCACTCGACAGAATCAAGATATTACTACAAGCCCATAGTATACACTACAAAGATTTAGGTAGAATGCATTCTGCACCACACGTTATCAAATGCACAGAGACTGTGGTTAGGTTAGGTTAGAGTCGAACATGTTTTCACCAAGTTTTTCTTTTTTTTTTATTTGTTTAGGCATTTTTACAGGTTTGAAACGGGTAATTGAGAACGAAAGCTTCTCTGCTCTCTACAAAGGGAATGGCGCCCAAATGGTTCGGATTTTTCCATATGCTGCTACACAATTTACCAGTTTTGA
This sequence comes from Rhysida immarginata, assembly GCA_023313115.1. Taxonomy (NCBI): domain Eukaryota; kingdom Metazoa; phylum Arthropoda; class Chilopoda; order Scolopendromorpha; family Scolopendridae; genus Rhysida; species Rhysida immarginata. The sequence goes on along the minus strand of JAHWFO010012390.1, from coordinate 2,287,826 downwards.
ATTATATAAGCAAGTTGGTATTGAAATTTATATACATAAAATTATTTGCTATTGCAATTCATTTACACGTGGATTTATTTTTTAAGTTGCTAGCTAAATTAATGGGACCTAAATCTCATATAAGCAAATTCTGTGCTGGATCACTAGCAGGTACTGATATAACTAGCATGCAGGGTTTGGACAAAATAATATGAATGCCTTGGATTTTAGACATTTTATCGAATGCCTAGAAAAATACTTGATGAATTTTCCTGGTGTATAGAGCATGTTACACCTCATGTTCTTGTCCCAAAAGCGAATAGGGTACCAGCAACAAATTGAACTAAAAAATAATGATGTTTGGGATCAGCCTGTAAAAAAATAATGCTTGAAATGAGTTGTAGCTGTAGCATATGATTACGAGGCTTCTTTTACTTATGTGTTCATTTGTATGAGAATAGCACATGTATTCATGGAGATATAAAAGTTTCTTAAAAAATGAAATTGTAACTTTTTCTTAAGCTTTTCATTTATAAAATTGGTAGAGACTTTACAACACAACAAAGGGAGAACAGAGTTTCCGACTAGTTTCGCCATTTATTCCCGGCTTTATCAAGGATACACACAAGACGACATAAGCCTTTATACAGGGTGTTTTTGAATTGAGTACAGATTTTTTGGGAGATGGTAGAAGAGGTCCTTAGAAGTATTTTTTGTCATATGAACGTGGGGTCCCCGCAGCTCCGTTTACTTCCAATACTGCATTGAACAATCAAATGACACAGTGGTCGTTGGTAGGCCTAGATTATTTTATTTTTAACAATTAACACAAACAATCTACTGTAATAACTTTTAAAGTAATTGTTTGCAAAGAAATTTCAAGGTGCACGTGCTTGTTTGTTGAAAAGTCTTCGGACAAACTTCGTCAAGGAGATTCCATGGTATCCAACCCCTTTGTAAAATACGATTAGGCCATATGGAAACGAACTAATCGCATTCTGGGAAAGCAGTAGGTAAAGATTTGTTTTAAAAAGTTCACTTTTTACATGTGCAAAGTTAAACAAACGGTATGAATCATTGGATTGGTCATGGCAGACCGGTTGCTTGGCCACCGAGATCGCCAGATCTCACACCGATGGATTTTTTTTTTATGGGGAAGCATAAAATCAATGGTGTACTCCGAACCCGTAGATACCGAAGAAGAATTGGTGGCTCGTGTCGTCGCGGCAGCAGGTGACATCAGCGACCGTGCAAATCAACTGTTTCCACGCGTACATCAATCCATCATAAAGCGTTGCAAATTGTGCTATGAAGCAAATGGCGGTCGTTTCGAACAATTACTGTCGATAAAAGTCATACAGTAGATTGCTTGTGTTAATTGTTAAAAATAAAATAATGTAGGCCTACCAACGCACACTGCGTCCCGCTGTCATTTGATTGTTCAATGCAGTATTGCAAGTAAACGGAGCTGCGGGGACCCCATGTTCATATGACAAAAAATACTTCTAAGGACCTCTTCTATCATCTCCCAAAAAATCTGTACTCAATTCAAAAACACCCTGTATAAATACTGTACATGGTTAGGGAAAGTGTGCAGAAATTATACTTATATAATTTTTTTTTTTTTTTGAAATTACATGTGTATCAAGTGGTGCAAAAAAGATGTTAGAAAGTTTTTGTCTACTGTGACATAATATGAGGTTATTTATGAGTCTCTGAAGAACATCATTTTCGACTGCACGAATCTCTCTGGAAATGGAATGAGAAACATCAGTGAATGAGCTATAGAAAGTTTAGAACAGTATCATGAGGAAAACCATTTATGACGTATGATGAAACCACAGTAGACAAAAACTTTTTAACACCTTTTTTGCACCAAACTGAAGTCAGTTCAAGGCTCTATACACTGAATGCAGCAGATGGAAACCACTCTGAAAACTTTCTGCATTAAATTTCAGGATGTCTGTCATAGCATAAATATGATAAGAAGAATCTATAACCTCTTATTATGTTGTAGTAAACAAAAACTTTCTAACATTTTTTTTTTGCACCACCCCGGCACATTCATTCCTTAATCCTGTACAGTGGTTACGTGTCAATTCGTCGGAGTCAATTCCTGTGGCCTATATACCAAGTTTAACACAAAATTTCATGTTGGGCTCTTTGTTCCAACTTGATATCCACATATTCGCAGACTAGCATATGCACATATTCATAACGATCCCAATTTCTTCGTAAACTATACCTGCTGCCGTGAATTGTGGGTGATTGGTTGGTCCGATTTGGATGATTTTTTTTGTTTGTTTTGTTTGTTTTTTTATGCTGAACAAGTTTGCAATTGGGTTTTATTCTCTATCCCTTACGGTTTTTGAGATAAATTTTGAATGTGTCCTAATTTGCATATTTGGGATGATGAAAAGTGCACCATGGGATAGGCCACCCACAACTTCCTATTCATTGGATTCACTAAAATTGACATATCTGCTTCGGTTCAAAAAGGGGGGGTTCAGACTTTTGTATTCACCCTGTATATAAAAGTATTACCGTATAGACGCGCTTTGACCGGCATGCCGTATATTATCGAGGATGACCAGGGGGCCGTAAAACCCCGTTTTATACGGCATGCCGGAAAATTCGAGACAGAAAATTGAGTTTCCCCCTCACTAGTAGGCGCTTGTTGTTTCTTCAGTTTGACAATGGCTGATGATTTAAATTCTGGGGCAATTACCAGTAACCCTTCTACTGATATAAATGACGACAACAGGACAGACTGGAACTCGACAGACTGTGAAATTAGTGATACTGATCGTTCAGATGACGAATAACTTTTCCTGTTTTTATTTTCATTTTCTTGTTTTGTTTGGTGGTATTTGGATTGCTTGCATATGTCAAGCTTGATCTCATTGTATTTAGCATTGTTTTCTCATTTTCAGAATGTTCCTTCTGTTTGACTAAATTTGTAATATTTGTAAGCTGCATATCAACGCAGCTAATATTATATATGCCCATAAACTTTTAATATAATCATCCTACGTTCGACCTAAACAAGAATAAACTTCGTAATTTAACGTTACTTTGCAACGCAACACTTTGTTTATAAACACAATGTAATTAATAATTATCGAATAAATATTCACATTTTGCGGCCCTCTTCACTTTTTTCCGGCATGCCGGTTTAGGAACCAGAAAAAGGAGACAGGAAATTTGGTGAACCTCAGATTTTCTGGCATGCCGGTAAAAGCGCGTCTATACGGTATATATGATGGAACACAACTCCCTTACAATTAATAAACTCTGGGCATTTCTAGAAGATAGATTCATTCAAACTGTCCAATTGTCCACAGTACAGTTCCAAATTCACTGGTTCTTTGATGGGAGCTTGAGAACCATTCCCCTCAACGTGAAATTTTGTGTTACATATGGGAAATCGGCCATAGGATATAAAAGCTCATGGAGCTTAATATTTATATTATTATTTAATTTTTACTTAATAAAAATTGAATTTCCTGTATGCGCTCAATTTGTCCAATAATTAATTTTATACAGTTATTAATTTCATTCTGAAAACGAAGGATACTGAAGCGGTATAAGCAGTTTGGTCCAATTGTCCTGACCATTTGAATTTAAAGTTTTTTCCGATCATTTATTTATTATCTCGACCAACTGAAACATCCGACAAATTGACCACCTGACCAACTGACACCTTGATGAATTGACGTCCGACGAACTAACCACCCGACCAACTGACACCTTGACGAATTGACCCTCGACGAATTGACCCTCGACAAACTGACCTGATACCCTGTACAGTACATTACTACTGTATACCACTAATTTTGACCTGAAACTAGAATCGACTTTCTGAGTTTTCGTGAAAACCGAGTTCATTGTAGAGCTAGTAAAATTGTATAAGAATAGTAGCCAGCTGACCAAACTGAGAATATGAGTTCGAATTAGATGAGAATACGTGGTACACGAGTTCGCCATAACGAGATTTGACTGTAAGTGCTATTCTCATCCAAATGAACACATAAGTAAAAGAAGCCGCGTATTGATATGCTACAGTACTTAAGCATTTCAAGCATTTTTTTCCCCCTCCCAAACATTACGTTTTTCGTTCAATTTGTTGCTGGTCCCCTATTTTGCCTTTGGGACAAAACCTTCGCTGAAATATATAAGTTGTATCATGATCTTTTAACCACTGAAGTTTCAGGATAATTCGTCAAGTATTTTTCAAGACTAGGTTGAATATGTGGATAAGAATATACAACCTGTGACAATAAAGTTCGGTGAATGACGTCAAATTGCCAACGGTCGTAAGAGTGCACCATCATCGCATCCTGCCCCAGACAGGTCGAGACATGTTTAAACAAATTTGAGACAATCGGCGCTGCGAGTGTGTTTATTGTGTTTAAACAGGACATTGAAGAGAGAAGGCGTAGTACGCGCGGTCGAAACCCAAAATGGATCGGCGAACGAAAGAGACTTGTGAAATGATGACAACAGTTTACAAAGAAAGTGCTATTACTTTGAAGTGTGTTTATGAGTGGTTTAAACGGTTCCGAGGAGGCTGCAACGCCGTAGAAGACGCCTCCCCGAAGTGGCCAGACATCCAACGTAATGTTACGAGCCAACTGAAGGCTATCCCTAAAAACGACTACGCCAGGAGTTTCCAGGACTTGTACAGGCATTCCCAGAAGTGCATTACTTTGAAGGATAGTAACTGCTGTTTCATGTAAGCGAGCAATCCACTCTCAATATGCCGTCATTCACCGAACTTTATTGTCGCAGGTTGTACAACAACGAGTACCTAAAAAGCGCTTCTATTATTTTGTCCAATCCCTAAACCATGGTTTAAAATTAAAATTAAGATAAGGTATCGTTTTAATTCTGAAATTTGCTTTAAGGAGTCACTGCTGTTGCATTCACTTATCCCCTCGACGTTGTACGTGCTAAATTGGCTTTTCAAGTAAAAGGTGGCCATGTATATAAAGGGATATTACATACTCTGACTACCGTCTTTTATAAAGTAAGGAGAAATAGTACATGAAAAAATGGAAGGAAAAATTCTGCAGCCACAGACGAGTACTGTGAGCTCCGATAATTCAAGGTAATTGGGGCCGGCTGTACCTCAAATTTAGAAAAACTCGGACTACTTGGAAAGATTTACAATACGAGGCCTGTGAGAAAAGTATCCGACTAACCTAATCACCCTCAAAGTAGTCTCCTTGGGACTCCACACACTGCTCCCAGCGGTGCCGCCATTGTTGGAAGCATTCCTGGAAAGTGTCTTTTGGAATGGAGTTTAGCTCGGCTGTCGTTGCAGCCATAATGTCCTCTCTTGTCTGAAATCGCGTTCCTTTCAGTGGCCTCTTGAGTTTGGGGAACAGCCAAAAGTCGCAGGGGGCCAGGTCAGGAGAGTAAGGAGCCTGTTGTACCACGGAAGTCTGGTTTTTCGCCAAGAAAGTTTGAATCAAGTTTGGTTTTTGAGGTGACCTGTTGACCACAACTGCGGTCTCTTGCGCCGCACTGCATTACGTAGGCGACGGAGGACATCCCTGTAATGCTCTTTGGTGATTGTTTGACCCTGGCTACGAGATGGCCACTTCCGTTAGGCGAATATTTTTATTTTCAAACCATAATTTTGTGGCCTTTGAGTTGTGGCAGGGGGCGTTGTCTTGTTGAAAGATCCAGTTTTCTCCACAGATGAATTCTCCCCATGGTAACACATCTTTATCTAACATTTGTTGATACCGGGTGTCCCAAAAATGACTGATGGATTTTGAAGATCAGTAAAAAAGAAGACTGAATGCGATAGATATGTATCGTTTGCAGCTTTATGCTTAGGAAATCCGAGAAATTTATC
>JAHWFO010012390.1:2244021-2276981 GCA_023313115.1 Rhysida immarginata | reverse complement strand
GGTATCTGAAGAAGGCTGGAAATGTCACGCACGGACTTGCCGCATAGGTGACATCCGACGATGGTTCCACGTTGGAACTCACTGAGCTCTGCCGAACGACCCATTCTTGCCAATGTCCAAGCAGAGTTGTGTCTGAAGGTGTGGGAAGCTATTTAAATGATGTGCAAGTCATTATCATGTGACATTGGGCCAATCGATGATCTGTGAGGGGTGTCCGGATGTTTTTGATCATATAGTGTACAGGGTGGGCCGTAAGTCACGCACCAAGGCATTTAAAACAATTCCGATAATAATAAACGTTATCTTATTAAGACGAAGCTTAAAGGTAAACTCCACACTCAAAGCAACTTTGTTTAAAATGAAAGATGAAGGTCTCTGATTAAGCGTCTATTGATATCAGACAGCCTAACGTAACAGAAAAGAGCATGGCGCAAACAGCCTCTTATCAGCTGTCCAAGTGAAATGATAGCGAAATGGGATATTTTAGAAAATATCACCCATCGCTACTGGGTACCTTCAAGAGGTAATTTCTGAGATACAGTCGACTCCGCTTATAAGAGCCCAGTCCGGGAAATTGAAAAAAAGGATCTTATTACTTTTGGGGAAAAGAAAAGTGGCTCTTATCTTATTTATGCGGAACACAAGGAATTTCTCAACTGGTCACATGATTACTTGTGAAATTCAGTGACTTTGTCTAAAAAGAAAGAGCCACGAGCCCATGATATTAGTCATGCATGCTGGAACTGGATGCATGTCTCATCTACCGGGTGGGCAAGAAATAACGTGAGGTGTTCAGAGCTCGCTAGTAGGAATTCTATTAGGCCAAATGCAGTACATTTTGGTGTATATACTTAGTGGAACATGCAGTTTCGATTTCTGCAAAAAAAAAAAAATAGTACCAAAAGTCGCCATAGGGGGCGCTTATTTCAAGAAAACAATGAATACATTTGAATAAGCGCGTTCCGTGTTGGGCAATCATGACAATAAAAGGCAAGGCTGAAGCTTTCCCATCATTCACGAACGAATGGCCTGACGATGACGCTTACTCTGCCTGACCGGGCGTTATTAGTCAAGTTGCTTTATCAGAAGAGCGACGATGCAAGTGCTGCCCTTCGTGAATTCCGGTGATTGAAAACGTTACGAAGAGGACTGATGAGCATAACTAACTTACGGAAAATGATTGAACGATTTGAATCTACCGGAACTCTAGGAGTGCAACCAGGCCGGGGACGCAAACAAATCAGGCAGCAACACGTTGAAGAAGTTGCAACTGCTGTTGTGGAACAGGAGATGACTACTGTGCAGGGTACCAGCAGTGCACACGCAATAGCACGCCAAACAGATATCCCATATTCGACGGTGAGGAAAATATTGCATAAGATATTGACATTTTATCCCTATAAACTCACACCTGTTCAACAATTGCGTCCTGGAGATGAACGTACCTGAACTGACTTTTCGTTGAGATTTTTAGCACGTATGGAAGTGGATGATGCATGGCCATGGCAAATTTTATGGAGTGATGAGGCACATTTTTATTTGAATGGTGATATCAATACCCACAACTGCCGTATTTGGGCTGCATCAAATCCACAAGTGTGTCTGCCAACTCCTATGCATTCACCGAAACTAACAGTATGGTGCGGCTTTACTGCTTCTTTCATCATCGGCCCGTAGTTTTTTTAAAAAAATCTGTCCCTGTGGACTGGTGACTTGTTCCGTCAATTCTGCCAGGTATGCCGATATGGTTGAGAATTTTGTGATACTACGATTGCAGGAAAAGGGTTGTCTGGATTCTACCATTTTTATGCAGGATGGTGCGCCACCGCACATCGGACGTCAGGTGCAGCAGATCTTGCAAGAACGTTTTTCAGACAACAGAATAATTAGTCGTGCATTTCCCATGGTATGGCCACCCAGGTCGCCTGATCTCAACCCTTGTGATTTTTGGTTATGGTTATATTTGAAAAGCCGTGTGTATCAAGCACATGTTCCTGACCTCTCAACCTTAAAGGATCAAATAACGTTACATATCAGACTAATTAATGCAGATATGTTGCGAGCTGCCGTAGAAAATGTCGTGTACCGCATGCAGCTATTGGAACAGCACACTGGTGGTCATATTAAAAATAAAACATTGTTTATTGTTGTTACTAAAGTTGGTTTGTACGGTATTTGTTCATTTGATAATTAGGTATTCATTATTTTCTTGAAATAAGCGCCCCCTATGGCGACTTTTGGTACTGTTTTTTTTGCAGAAATCTAAACTGCATGTTCCACTAAGTATATACTCCAAAATTATCTAGATAGGTCCCAACACTGGACATAGCAGTTATCATTTTTCCAAACAAAAATTGTTTTGAATAAATGTTATCTAGCAAATCAGTGGCGTTCTTATATTTTTGCAACACACCTTAGTTTTCAACTCTCTGGTCCGCTCGAAAACCATCCAAATTAATATTTATTAAATCGCCATTTGCAACTTACTTACCAAGTCTCCCTCTTAGAATGTGGTAAGTTTTGACATGTAAAGGTGACTCATAGTGCTTTAAGAGCTAGCCTAAGAATCCCATTGTAATTTATGCATAGTTCTAGAAAATAAAATTAAAGCTGTTGTTGGTGTCATGTAGGCTGAGACCAACATTAATACCTTTTCGCTATAGATTCTGTTTAAACGCTAACTAGGACAAATTCTGCACCAATTAGTTTAACCTTCAAAAGCTTTCTAGATGAATTGACTTACTTACTTACTTACTTTTCAAACCCACTTATCCGTTAGGGTCGCAGGGGCAGCAGCCCTATGGAGGATCCCCAGCGATCGCGATCTTCCGCCATCAGGCGCATGTCCTCCCTGGTAATATCCAAGCGAATCGAACCCAGATTCTCCATGTAGTCTAGCCACCTGGTATCCACCGACCCCCTTGGTCTCTTACCTACCAGCTTGGAAAATAACAACTGGTTTGCATTGGCATTCGTATCACGTGGCCATACCAGCGCAACTGAGATCTCTCAAAGCGGAGAAGTAGCGGCTCAACACCTAAAGATTCCCTTATTGTGCTGCTGTAGACTCTATCTAGTAGGGTAACACCTTTCAGAAATCTCATTTTGGCCGCTTGTACCCGCGATCGCACTCTTTCGGTCATTACCCAAGCCTCATGACCATAGGGAGAATGGGGACAAAGATACAATACTCATTTCCAAAAAAGTTGGGACAGTGCAAAATATATAGAAAAAACAAAAAGGGATGATGTAACAAAACTTTCTCGCGAATACAAAATAGCAGATACGTTTATGAAATGACATATACTGTGTGCACCAAAACATTTTGTATCGTGGCCGGGACGTTCATTTTGAATGGGGGTGTTGCAACACGTTCCAAAATAGTAGGCACATACGTTGTAGAAAGCGCCGTTAGTAGTGGAACCTTCCGAATTGTTCGGGAATAATCTAGAACGATGACGTCGTACTACATTCCGTATGAATAACAGTTGCCATCCGTCATTCAGGTAACTTATTCGGAACGATGGGTCGAGGCAAGCCAGTTAGCGAAGATCTTCGTGTTCGAATCGTTCAAGAACTCACAAACAACGTTTCTCAGCGTGCAATAGCCAGAAGATTTACCCTGTCATCATCTACAGTACATAATATTATCGAGCGCTACCGAGATAGTGGTGAGATCACAGTTTGGAAAGGCCAAGGTAGAAAACCTATTCTGAATGCTCGAGCTCTTCGGATCCTCCGACGTCACTGCGTCACGCATAGGAATGCTGCGATTACGGGCGTAGCCACGTAAGCCCGCGATTTCTTCGGGAAGCCATTATCGTTGAATACTGTACGCCGGTGCATCCACAAATGGAAACTTAAGTTATACTGTGCACGACGGAAGCCATACATCAACAAACGACAGCAACGTCGCCGACTGATATGGGCTCGAGCCCATCGCAATTGGTCCCAAGCACACTGGAAGAACATATTGTGGTCCGATGAATCTAACTTTACGATTGTTTACGGATATAATGGACACCGTACACTCCGGACCAAAGACGAAAAGGATATTCCCGCGTGCTACAGGCGTTCGGTACAGAAACCACAGTCTGTCATGCTCTGGGGCTGTATTAGTGGCCATGGAATGGGAGACTTGCACATCTGCAATAGCACAGTCAATGCTGAAGCGTATATACAGATCCTGGAAGAAGCTATGGTGCCATCTAAGAGGCGCCTGTTTGGACGACGTCAGTGTATATTTCAACAAGACTACGCCAGACTGCATGCAGCGCGCATAACTTCTGCATGGCTACGTCGGCAGTGCATTCGTATGTTGGATTGGCCCCCTTGCAGCCCGGATCTGCCGCCTATAGAAAACGTTTGGCGTATTATTAATGGAAAACTACGACAGCGACGACCCCGGACAGTTGAACAGCTGAAAACCTATATCCAAGAGGAATGGGACAGAATTCCGGTTACGGTGTTAGAAAGATTGGTGTCATCGATCCCCAGAAGATTACAGTGTGTCATCAAGAGGAGAGGTGACGCCGTGCTGTCCCAACTTTTTTGGGAGTGTGTTGCACGTGCCAAACAGGAAAACCACCTGTATCTTTGTTTAAGCATATAAGATATGTGATCCCATGCCTAATTTATCGTTTATGTATTGTAATGCGTTGAAATAAACGGCAATACTATAATCCAAACAAATGTGTCGGAGTTCTTCTTATATGTTGCACTGTCCCAACTTTTTTGGAAATGAGTATTGTAGATTTGAAGACTGAGAGCTTGGCTTTGTTACCCAGCTCGCGTTCCGTTACCACGGATCGCCACAGTTCGCCGACTTTCTTTCCAGAATCATATTCAGTTGGGGTGTCCTTTTAAGAAGGCTATCGTGATAAACCTCAACCCTGTTTTTCTCGTAAGGGTTTGGTCCAGTTATTTGCAATTTCAGTATACGCACAAATTTCATCCTCTTATGAGTAGGCAAACCGTGTCAACGGTCTGGTGGGAAGGGTGTCCTTCTTACAAAAGAACTTTGCTGCCTATTAACCAAGTAAGCAACCTGCTTCATTACTTCCAGCTAAGCTAGGCATGATTTTGCAAATGATCGTTTAAGAGGCAAGTGTGCAGTAAAGGACCGAGGAGTCTGATTGACTCGTAGATTTTTGGTCCTGTGATTATCTTTTCGAATCACGAGTTTTTATCAGGGTTCGTGCACTTTCCTCATGAAACAAACTAAGCACGCCCAAAAATATTTTAAGCACAGCTAGGGCAATCAATGTAGAAATTATTATCAGGCAAGTCACGAATAATCGCACCTTTGCTCGAATGGGTTACCAAAACTAAAGACCATCTCGGGTACCAACGCTGTCAGAGAAGAAAGTGCGCCTCCTGTAACTTGGATTCGAACCAGGAAACACGAGTATCGTGCTCTTGATGGTTTGGATGAGAAGAATTCCCAATCTGTGAGCCAGGTGCCAGCCCTATCATTGGGTCTTCCATCTTAACTGTTTTGCAGTCTTTAAGACACTTGGAGACAACCTTGCTGTACTGTGTCTGTGATAGCCCAATTGGTAGAGGTGTCGAGCGTGATTAAGACACTGACCTTATGTTTGGAGAATTAAGTCCTATTGGACTGTCTCCAATGCCATAGTCAATGCCTAGAGGAAAAGTCTTGATGATATGCTCAATGTGGCCACCACGAACGTTTTGAACTGCTCGCAGCCGAATGGTGAAGTTGTTCATAACTCTATCCAGGATTTCTGCATACACAAGGGTGCAGCAGTCGACGATGCTTTGTCGCAGGGTTCTTGGTGCTGTATGAACACAGTCTTTAAGGAACCCCCAGAGATAAAATCACATGGGTTTAGGTCAGGACTCGTAGGCGGCCAAAGAAAGCTACCTCCGAATCGATCTGGAAACCTGTTTGAAATGACACGATTTCCGAATTTCTGATTGAGAAAGTCTAGCACTTCATTCGTGGTGTGAGGCCTAGCCCCATCCTGTTGAAACGGTATACGCCTCCTTCGTAGCTTGGGGATGAAGAAGGTTTCCAACATGTTAAGGTAAGCCTGTGACGTTACTGTGCCCTCAAAAAAGAACGGACCAATGATGCCTCTTTTGGAAATCGCGCACCAAGCCATAACCTTTCGTGGATGAAGAGGTGACTTATGGATCTCATGAGGGTGCTGGGAACCCCAAAAACGAACGTCATCTGACAGATGGAAGAAGGCCTCATCTGACACCCACAGGTTGTCCACAATGTCCTGATTGGCTTCCATTTCTGCTCCAAACTCCATCGCAAATTGTTGTCGCTTCTGACTTCCAGTGCCTGTTAACTCCTGATAAACATGGATCTTATACAGGAACAGGTGTAAATCCTTTCTCAAAATTCGACAGTGGTTTATGACAGTCCTTCTTCAATGGATAGGCAGCGAACAGATTTTTTGGTAGGGGAATCGACCAACCTTGTGTGAACATTTTCGACCACGAGCTTCGCTCCCGCCTTTTTTCTTGCCTTTAACACATCCAGTGGCACGAAATTGCTTGACAAAATCCATGATTGCTTGCTGTGCTTGGTGCATCTCGACATTTATACTCCATCCGGAACTTTCTTTGCACGGTTACAGGTGATTTTGTCTCTAAATACCATTTGACAACCTCGCACTTCTGCTCTGTTGATAAAGCGGGCGCCATTTTTCAGCAATACGATTTTCATGCAGCGCCGTTGCAACAATATAAACTCCAACTATTTAGAAATTTGATATGGCACTCATATTTTATCAATTGTTTATCCCTAATGCACGTCGTTCGAGTGAAATTGACTGAATCACCCTGGAGATAAACCGCATGGCATTGGTTTTGTTCTAAGTTTCTCAGTAAGAAGCAGCTACCTTACAATACTCGAGCTCTGGGCATGCGCAATTCAAATAGTGTCTCTCGCTACTCCTTCATTTTGAAAACCTGCCCACAAACATGTCACTAACTGCATACGGCGTATGCGCCATATGCTCTGAGGAGTGGGTTAGACAGATGCCACATATCTCAATACCTCCTATTGGATACGCCCAATCAAACTTTCGTTGAACAGAGTATACGCTTGAATTGTGCATTTTTGAAACGTCCTCGGAGAGTTTATCTTCCCAAACTTCCGAAGAGATTTTTTACATGCATTTCCCTCCTTTCCTATAGTGCCCGGCACATGTGTAAATGAATAAAACTCATTTAACCAATCAGAAACTGACTAGAAACGAGGTATTACTTATACCTGGCTTCAGTAGTAAATAATGCACCAATTCCTATCAGTTTCCGATTGGTTGAACGAGTTTTATTCATTCACACATGCGCCCGGCACTATAGGGCGTGTTTCGATAGACTCACTGACCTTGCAACAGTAACGTTTTCTCTCTGAATCATTCCAAGAGGTGGCCTCTCCGGTTTCGAGAGTTGAGAACTGTATGAGAAGGCAGTCCCGAACAATATGAAACTTAGCTTATAGTTCGTACAGCTTAGTGAGAAACCTGGTAGTAGCCATAGAAAATTCTTATGGGTAGATCGGGTATTGTGCAGCATAAGATGCTATTCTGTCCGCACGTCACGAGAAGACCGTCGAGTTGCTTAATCTGCTCATAAGGTATCACTGTAGTTGCAGATCAGTCTTTAGTAATGAAAGGAGGAAAAGCGCTAAAATCAAGTAGCATGGAGAGGTAGATACCTGAGAAATAAGAAAAGAAAATCGTTCTGTGTTTACATTGATGAAACGGGGATAGACTCAAATTTGGCCGTTTATCCCCCAACACTGAACAGATTCATCTGCAACGACACCATAAGAGTTCATTAAGCAACTCGGCGGTCTTCTCATGGCATGTGGACAGTACTACAACAGGCTTATGTCTGCTTTAAGCGTCAAGAAATCTGGAACCCCGTAAGGATACGGCTATAGCACTTTTTGTCCTAGATAGTACTTGGCATGCATGTGATTATGTTTAATCTTACCCCAAAACTTAACATTTTAGTATTGTACTCTTGTCCAATCATTAAGCTTATTTTCCTTTTCTTCCCACCACAGTAAACATTGGTACACAACTCTGACACTAATTTATCAAGAAAGCGGTTTGGTGAAAGGACTCTATAGAGGAATGAGCGTCAATTACCTCCGAGCAATTCCTATGGTTGCAGTGTCCTTCTCAACTTACGAAATCATGAAACAAATGTTGAAACTAGATACCGGTTTGGATATGTAACTGTCAAATTAAACTGAACACCCGTTTCTCGTGAACAAAATCAAGCCTAGCTTTGCGAATATTTTGTAATTTTTATAAACGACAACATCCTCAAGTGTAAATAATTCTGAATAAACAAGTAATTTATTGGTTATTTTTTTTCCTTTTTATTCATCATCATCACATTATTCCATGTAATCATTAGCGTGTACTGATGGACACTTGCCAAACTCTGACGTTGTTATCTGTGTAGCCAGCAAATAAGGTTTGACCGTCTGCGGACCAAGCCATAGAAATACACTGTGGAGGATCGGCTTTGGTGCGAGTGGTGATGACTTCCGGACGTAGCTCGTCGACCATGTTCTTGCCCTCCAAATCCTAGAATCACATTCAAAACGATAAAAAGTTCCATTAGTAACTTTCAGTAAAGATTTTCAAGTCGAAAACAGTCTGCCATTTTAAGGGGTGCTATGGGTATGAAAACGCATTTGAATGCAATTTGCCATGATGATTATACATGCCAAGTGTGTTTGAACGACACCAAGTTTACCCCTTTAGTCCCATTATTTACGCTGATTGTGTTTTTCAGTTTTGCATAAGTTTCCGCTGAAAAAAAGACGAAAATGTTCTATAGCACTTTGTCTAGAAACGATTTATTTACGCGATACAGCCAACTAAACCCGTGGCTCCAAATTACAGGAATTGTTCAAAGTGCCCGCCACCAGCTCGCACGCACGCTTCGACTCGTTGCATGAGCGACCGTCTGATGTCATGGAAGAGTTCGTCGCCAGCATTACGAACGGTTTGGCATGCATTTTCAATTCGTTGTCGCAGCTCCATAATGTTAGGAACTTCTCTGCTGTAGACGATCGTTTTCACACGACCCCACAGAAAAAAGTCCAAGGGATTAAGGTCGGGTGATCTTGCAGGCCAGGCTACCAGTCCACCTCGACCTATCCACCGATTCGTGTATGCAGCATTAAGGTGTGCTCGCACAACATGGCTGAAATGTGCTGGAGCGCTATCACGCATGAACCACATGTTAGATCTTATCAAAAGAGGAACATCTTCCAGTAATTCTGGCAACGCATTCTGCAGAAACAAAAGATACGTTCGCCCAGTCAATCGTGGCGGCAACACATAAGGGACAATTAAGTTATTTCCGACAATTCCACACCAAACGTTCACGGAGAAACGCTCTTGATGCGCTCGAGCTCTGGTAACGTGCGGGTTAGCATCTGCCCAATGGTGCTGATTGTGAGAATTTACGATTCCTGTCCGGGTGAAGGTTGCTTCGTCCGTGAAAAGTATCTGGCTGAGACAACTAGGGTCAGCAGCATGACGACGTTGTATCCATTGGCAAAATCTTTGCCGGTGTGGATAGTCCGTTGGGTTCAGTGCCTGAACCAGTTGCAGGTGGTATGGATGCAAAAGCTGACGGTGAAGAATGCGCCAAACAGATGAGTGCGGAATGTGTACCATGGAAGAAATACGACGGGTGCTTGTCTGTGGTTCATCGTGTATGATGTCAATTATCACATCCTCCTCATCCAAAGAATGTGCTACAGGCCGCCCTTGTCCTGTTTGACGGGCAAAGGAACCACGTTCCCTCAAATGCCTGTCGACAGATACAAATGTTCGGTTATTTGGCAAACGTCTATTCGGAAAGCGTTCTTGGTAGAGCCTTCTTGCTTCCACAGCATTTCCGTCCGCAAGACCATACATTAGGTGCATGTCAGTGTATTCTGCACTGGAATACGTGTACATGACTTCTTTTTACGTAAATCGTAATGCGCATGTCAAAGCATGCAAACGTTCTGAAATTGATATTCCTAGTGGATGTACAGTAATGGAAACAACCGTACACAACTAATGGAACAACCCTAAAGTAGGTTTAAATGGAACAAACCACTCAACCTAGTGTTGGGTCGAAACGCTGGAAGTGCTAAAATATCGTCCGCTAACTACCGTGCTTCCCTACTGTATCATATTGGATTACTCGCAAACAAATCGTTTCCAGACAAAGTGCTATAGAACATATTCGTCTTCTTTTGACCCGAAGAATATGTCACTAAATTTATTGTACATAATTTTGAAACACCCTGTATACATATTTGTTACGATCAATCGAATATAATTAATCGATCATTGTTATCGAACCATCCGATTAATGAATATCAGTGATCGATTACAAAATCTTAATAATCGCCCATCCCTTATTTGTACAGAAAGGGGATTTTCCCACAAACAAGTATGGGAAAGATGTGATGACTCATTTCTTGATATTTCTGTCTGTCGAGATAAAAGGTGGTCCATGAAAAACCACGTGGAAGAATTACCACTTTTCTATCTTAAAGAATTCAAGTACTTTTAAGGACCTTGAAAACCAAAAACCTTTTTCAAGGACTTGTACGAACCATGTGGAAAAACACACGATGAGCTCGCTGCAATCAAAGGCTGTCGCAGCCTATTACACATTCAGAAAAAGAAATTCGCAGTCCCAGAGAAGGTTTTGGTTGCTGGAATAATCGGGTAGTTTCTGGCAAACTGAACACATTAAGATTGTTTGTTGATATTTACGTTGTTACAGTATTCAATTTTGAATAAAGACGTGAGCAATTTAAATTCGGGGCCTTTTAAATACTTATCTATTAATTAGTAAATGAAACATGATCAGGAAAAAAAGCAATCGGACAGATGCAACTCCCTCAATTCGAAGCAGTTTTGAAGTTGTGTAGCATCCGCAGCAGCGTGAAACGGGCCTTAGCCAATCAGGAGCCCGGTCATCACCACGTGCTCGGGGAAAGCCAATCGTTGCTCAAGATGCATATCCTTTGTAGTTAGGCAATTCTTTCGTCATAATACAAAAAGCAGACTACTTACAATGACGTATTTGATATTGGTCCCCAAGCCTACGGAACCTTGTAGAGGAAGGGCCTCTCTTTCAAATAAAAAAAAAGATGGCACCAACATGCACATTTTTCAGCAAGTCATCGCAGAGCGAAAAACGGGCTTTTTGTGCATTTTTTCGCGTATTGGCAGCCGTTTTTTGGACTGAAATTGAAGGTGGAGGATTATAAAAACTATTTTTTTTTTTTTTTTTTTACGTAATTTTTGAATTTTTACTCCAAAAATCGATTTCCACACCCGAGGCTCCCCTTAACATGGAGATTTCAATAAACTAAATCCTCTGCTTGCATTCATTTTCTCTTTATCGCCATCAGTTAGAACTTGTGCCATTTTACAATACATACCCAGATCTTGATGCTTGGTCCTGTAGCAGCACAGAGCCAGTAACGGTTGGGGCTGAAGCATAAGGCGTTGATAATGTCAGTATGATCCAAAGTATACAGATGCTTCCCATCATTCAAATCCCACAGCATTGCTTTGCAGTCCTAAGCAACAACAACAACAACAAAAATAAATAAATAAAAACACTCGTTCTAAAAACAAAAAACAAACACGATTCTATTTCATAATACCTTTCCTCCTGAAGCACACAAAGAGCCATCTGGCGAAACGGTCACTGTATTTAGGTAGCCCGTGTGTCCGTAATGATTGGTTTTCAACTTGCAGTTAGCCAAATTCCAGACCTCAAGGAAACGTTAACATCAACTCCACGTCAATTAACCAAATCAGACCAAGCATATAAGCAAGAAATTTCATACTGCACAACTTACCTTCACCATTTTGTCCCAACCGCATGACACAATAATAGGATTGCTATTGTTAGGTGAAAATCTTACACAAGATACCCAATCTGTATGACCATCCTCCTAAAACGAAAAAAAAAAACAAGAATCTTCTCCGTTAAGCAAATTGCAAATTAAAAAAAATAAAAATAAATAAAATTAGGAAAAGAGTCAAGATCCTTAGCCTCACCTGAATAGTGTATTTACACTGTGCCAAAGTATTCCACAACTTGATGGTCTTGTCCCGTGAACCTGAGACAATCTGACGATTGTCAGCTGAGAAAGCAACGCTCAACACATCCTTCGAGTGGTCTTCAAATCGTCGTGTGGTTCTGCCACTGAGGAGGAAAAAACAAAGGCATTCATGCAATCATCTACTTTAAATATTAACTTGCAGTCTATGCGACAATATTACAGTCGAACCTCAAAATCTCAATTTTTTTTTTTAATACCGTATTTACCTGAATCTAAGACTACCCCTCAAAATTTGCAAGTATTTCAAGAAAAAAAAAAAAAAAAAAAAATTAAGTCAAAAACTGAACTATATGTACTCCTACAGTATTGAAATTCTTTAAGAGAGTGTCTAAAATGTCCGACCGGTCGCGAAATTTTGGAGCCAACAGTTCAGTCACTGTTGAGCCCGTCACAACGCTCATTTAGAAGCCACCAGTGAGTGACTCGAAATTTTGACTATGTCCGATCGACACGGGAACGATGCAGGCATACCTGCATTTTAAATTTTCTCCCGATTCGGATGACTCTCGGATTCATAATGCGACCGGTCGCGCTAATCGCGATCGGCTTTGAATTACCAGTCGCAATTAGCGCGACCGGTTGCGTTATGAATCGAGGGTCGTCCGAATCGGGAGAAAATTTAAGATGAATAAAGCCAGCTACGTTTGCCTGCATCGTTCCCGTGTCGATCGAACATAGTCAAAATTTCTAGTCAGTCACTGGTGGCTCTAAAATGAGCTTTGTGACGGGCTTAGACTGGTCGCGACCGGTCGAACTTTTTAGACACACCTTATGTTTTTAAGTTGTTGTGCAATCTGTTATTCTTACGAAGCACGTGGAAAAAAAGCTATTTCATTGGATAACTCCCTCGGTCTCGTTTTCCTCTAATGGCCGAACGCTAAGACTAATGGGATAGTAATGGCGACTTAAATCAGTATTGCCAACTTCGCAGATTTCCCGCTAAATTTTATCTGATTTTTTTATCAAAATTATGCCAAAAGTCTGCTACAATGGAATCAGTCAGTTTCAACGGATTTTGGCTTTGTTTTAGCGAGAAAAATTTTTGAATCGGCTACATGGGATCCGATACATGTATTCCAAGTTCGACCCGATATTTGATCCGAAGTAGAGTTTCAAACTCAACTGTTTTATTTGTAAAGCTTCTCTCCCCACCCAAAATGAAGTTAATTATTTATTAGAGGATGAAATGTAATGTTTGATGAAAACGGCATAGTTGTACTACTGCCTATAAAGATCGAAGATAGCAATAGACTCTTGTAGTGAAGCACCCCCCCCCCCCTATCGCACGGGGTCACAGGGGTAAAGATCCAATTCTAAGACAACCTCCCATTTTTTGCCCTCTAAATTTGGAAAAAAACCTCGTCTTAGATTCAGGTAAATACGGTATTCCCCTGCATTTTCACTATTCATTCAATGTATTTTCCCCTCGTTATCTCAAAAAAACCTCACTATGCTGAATTTTGACTTCGTGTGCCAGCGAAATGCAAAACATTTAATGAGGATTACAATATTTTGCTTCATTGTATGAAAACTAAAAGAATTTGAGGAAAATTTTTTTTGGATCTTCTTGGCAAGCCTCTGATGTGTACGAGATGTTTAAGAATGCACAGTTTCTGCGTTTCTGCTACGTATACTCTCTGTACACATACAATTTTATCTCCTATTGGGTAATATACTCTCACAGCTCCTTTATCAACCTAAAAATTTTGATTTAAAAGTAACCCTCCTTATCTCAAAACCTCCTGAATTTTTTTCTGTTCCTCTGAAATTCGAGATTCGACTGCATTTCAAAATGTATAGCCAGTGTGTGTGTTGGTTTGTGACGGTTTGTTTACGGTCACATACGCTAAGGGTTTTATGTATTTTTAAGTCCGATATGGTTCGTTAGGTTAGTTGTAGGGGCGTGGTAGCTCCAGGTGCAGTTGTTGTATGGGAAGAGGTAATATTTGCTTGTCGTTGCAAGCTAGTTAAGAACGCCGTGCAACGAGCCCTGCCACTTTTCCCGCATAGTTAAACTAAAACAGAGATTGCAGTGATTATAATACTTTTCTCCGAGTCTTTGTTTTATTGATGCTTAAGACCGCTGCATGTATTGTTAACGCTAAGTAAGAGCCCGGAGGCTGTAACAATAAGAGAATGAATGCAATTCTCTTTGTTATGGCAGTTGGTTTTCTGAGAAGAGATGACAATCTTTCCGTGTAGTTAGTTTTTATTAAAAAAAACAAAACAAACTTGTTGTTGAAGCCACAGGTATGGAATGCCGCCATAGCGATGATAAAACATCGGGGCGCAGTATTGAAATGGTTAACTTTGATATGGTTTCTCTAAAGTGACTAGATTACCTGAGGCTGCTGAATATAATCCAGCTGGACGACGAATGCGATTTACTGTTTGCTTTTGTATAAGCTGATTCGAACATCGATGCAGGGAGCGATTTCCATGTGTTGCCGACTAAGAAATCATCGTTGCCAATTAGACAACGTCCTTGGTGATACCTTTCTTTTTTTGTGCCATTATGTTAAATCGTCAGGGTCACCTTTCTGTCCCATCATAACGTTGACGGAAGGAAGGCATGTTGCCGGATTTTATAACAGAACTGTTGTTGCCTATAGCAGTGCAACTTGATATTTGTGTGTCATGCGCTAGCAAATGTAAACGTTGTTTTGTTTATGATTCACGAAAGAAATTGTTGTTATATGTTCAATATAACAGTGTAAATTTATTTATGCGGTCATTGTTAACGAGCACATGTTCACTGGGTGAGCTCTTTTGTCACGGGTTCACAGTGTAGGCGCCACTTTCTAGCGGAAGCAACACGAGTGGTTAAGTGATGTGCGATACCGTCGTGATAATTTTGAACTATAGAGGTTACAGCCTTTCTCCTCCGTTTCAGCTCCATGTAACTGCTATTACTGAGTGCAGTTAGGAGTGAGAGAAAAAAACCAAAAGAAAGGCGCGACGTGTTCCGATGCCGCTCGTGTTGGCCACTGACTTATGAAATGGTGCGCTCATGTAAAGCGCGGAGCCGCTGATAGGACAATGTGCTGGCAGTGAGCAGCTGCTCATATCTCTGTAACCTGGGTTTCTGATTATCGAACTAAGTGCTGAGGCACATATTTGCTTGCATTTAAATATTGGGATACTAAGTGCTGTTATAGATAATCGGGGAATACCGTATTTACCTGAATCTAAGACGATCCCTCAAAATGTGCAAGTATTTCAAGAAAAAAATTGAACCATACGTACAAGAATCAAGAAAAGGTCAGAAATTGAGAGTAGCTTTTTCTGAAGATCTGAAAATATTTAGGCTTGGTAAGAGACATCGTTTAGGATCATCAACGAAGCGACTGAATTAGGCCTAGTTCTCTCCGTTTAGGCAGCGGAAAAGAACAGCGCATCTGATTGGGCGATGTTAGCATTAATTTTCAATCACGTGGCTGATTACAGCTCCGAGAGTTAAAGGAAAAAAATAAATAAAAAATAAACCAAAATCACAGAGATGTTTTAAAATTTGCGCAAAATGCGTAAAACAAATGGAGCCTTCAGTAAAGGCATAAAATCATCCGAAAATGCGGAAATTTTACGCATGATGTAAGCTACAAACAGTTCACCACGTGATTGTGGGTTATGATTGGTCCGATTCGGATGATTTTTTTTTTTTTTTTTTTTGTTTTGTTTGTTTTTTTATGCTGAACAAGTTTGCAATTGGGTTTTTTTCTCTATCCCTTACGGTTTTTGAGATAAATTTTGAATGTGTCCTAATTTGCATATTTGGGACGATGAAAAGTGCACCATGGGATAGGCCACCCACAACTTCCTATTCATTGGATTCCATCAAAATTGACATATCTGCTTCGGCTCAAAAAATAAAAGGGGGGGGGGGGTTCAGACGTTAGTATTCACCCTGTATATATAGGGCAAATAAATGATATTAACAAAAGGAACAGCATAATTCCGCACAGCAATTACTCAAATTTTAACGTGCACTTTAAAAAAGCTGGATTGGACGTCCACCAATCACGACAGGATTAATACACATGGATTTACAGTCAAACCTTGGATATTCGCAGAGTAGGTTTCCAAAAGCTAGCACGTATAAATCATGTAAATAATACAAACAAACTAATACAGTTTATGCTCGTGTTTAAATCGAGCAGCCCAAAAGGCCACCAACTTCAAACTTTTGTAGTGCAAGCATTCATAAATAGCGCAATCTGGTAACACGCCATATTGAATATTTGATCGGTAACAAAATTTCCACTAGCGTAATACAACAACTAAAATTTTATAAAAAGTAAATTTATATCATCACAGGGTTCATTCTAGACTTAAGGAAGGCAGCTGGGTGGGGGGCTTATTTTTTTTTGTTTACTTAAGGATTTTAATCATATTTTGCAGGATGAGAGTACATATTTAGTAGATAAAATAACTGTCTCCAATATCTCTGTAGGTGCTTTCGTTGCAGAGCTATAGCCATCAACGTTTTCAAAATTCCAGTACGGATTATGAGAAAACTATCAAAGATAGAATAATTTGGCCTACGCCACTGAAAAGAGCAGCTCATTTTCTTCAAGAATACCCATTTTTATTGCTATATTTTCTCTAGAACATTTTTATTCATAACTTTTAACATAGGTACCCCAAAAATACAGGGTAGGGGGGATGGTTTTGAGCACAGAATTTCTTAGCTAATTAACATATAATAAAACCCAAAGTTATATGCGTCATTCAGCTCCCCATCTTTCCAAAATGCCCAAATTTATCAAAATCTATGCAGTAGAAGCAGAGAAAATGATCCCTGAAGTTAAAAATTTTGTAGTAAACACAAAGAGGAAAATTCTCAGCCGCTATCGTGAAAACGCATTTTTAAAAAACGGTTATATCTTCGGATCTAATGATCAGATTTGATTGAAATTTTCCATGATGATTATACATGACATGAGTGTTTGAATTATATCAAGTTTAATCCTTTAGCCCCATTTTTAGCTGCAAACGAAAGAAAAATTCCATTTGAGAGCTAGTGAAAGCTAAAGGAGAAGAGCTCCGCCCATGTCCGCCATGCCACTGTAGAGCTGTTAGCCAATCAGGAGCCTGGTAATCACCACCTGATCAGGGAAAGCCAATCGTTGCTCAAGATGCATATCCTCTGTAGTTAGGCAATTCTTTCATCATAATACAAAAGCACACTATTTACAACGACGTATCCGATTGGTTCCCACAAAACCTACGGAACCCTGATACGCGCATTTTTCAGCGAGTTACCGCAGAGCGAAAAACGCATGTTTCGTGCGTTTTTCGTGTAATGGCAGCTGTATTTTGGACTGAAATTGAAGGTAGGGAGGTTATAAAACTGTCTTTTATTATAATAATAATAATGAAATTTTAATAAAACACTCATGCAGATCGATAGTAGAGATGCTAAAGAAAATAATACAAATTTTTCGTAATTTTCGAATTTTTGCTCCAAAATTCAATTTTTCACCCTGCACCCTTCCTTAAAAAAGGGCAGCAGTGCTCCCGCTAGTCTATTTTAGGGGGGCGCTGCGCCCTGCCGAAGATTAGTGCGCTCGTTCCCAAAAACAGTGCTTTTCCGCGAAAATGGTGCTTATCAATTTGCTCTTGCTCTTCCATGCATCCTTCCGCCTGCTTTTTTTAAACAGAAAGCACACAATTAGGCTTAGCCCTATTCCTGCCCCTCGCCCCCCTTCCCTATGAGATGCCTTGACACTGCATGATGTGCCCTCTTGCTGCAGTTGACACCCTGCCCTCTGTCAGTTTTAGTGGGAGCACTGGGCAGGGTGCTGCTAAGGGCTAAAAAGGGCACGTTATCAAAAAAAGATTTTGCATCAAATGAACCCTGCATCATTTAAATCAGTGGTTCCCAAAGTGGTCGATATCGACCCCCAGGGGTCGATATCCATCTCTCGGGGGTCGGCAGAAACAATAAATAAAAATGGGGGTCGATGAAGTCTAAAATTCGACCCCCTTGCGCCAAACCGGTTCTTATTTGAAACTTTCAAGATATTTTCTGATAAGTTGATGTTTCTTTCATAACCGCCTGTATTATCTACTGAGACCAGTGTTTCTCAATAGGGATGGACGAAATGATAACGATATATCGATATCGGCGATATTCAATGAAATTGCTTAAAAATTGCTTCAATAAAATTTGCGATGCCAAGCGATGTTGTGTTGATATATGATTGGCTTTAGTTATAGTGCTATGTGATTGGCTGTAATTGTCACCATGTTATATGATAAAGCTTTCAGATTATTAAACGTCTTTTCATGTGTACACCTTCTCATTGGCCGCTTCATTTAACCATTCTAATTTCGACCAATCCCATGCGGCCTTACCCTTGCCGCTTCTGCATATAAAGAAGTTCTCGTTCGTAGGTTCTCATTAGTACTCAATATTTGGATTTGAAGCTCGTCGTTATCAAGGTTGTTACTTCTCCATTCAGGTTAGTTTTTTGTTACTTCATTTATTTATTTTTAAGTATTCGATTAATCGTCAGTCATTCTGGAAAGTCAGGGATAGTCAGGGAAATGAAATAAGTCAGTCTTTATCCTTAAAGAATTCTAAGATTATTTTTTCGCCGTTAATTTGCAGGTTTACTGTGAGTATTATGATGGCAGATAGGAAAAGAAAATGCAGACAATACAGTTTGGACTACATGAAGTATGGATTTGTTCCATCGCTATCAAATCAACAATTGCCGATGTGTCTCATATGCGAGAAAGTATTTACTAACGACGCTATGAAGCCTTCAAAAATGGATGAGCACTTGTCAAGAGTACATCCGGATGAAAAACGTAAGCCCTTGACATACTTTCAAACACTAAAAGAAAAATTACAGAAAAGACGATCCGTAAGGTCAATGTTTGCATCATCATCTGTGCAAGATATTGATGGACTGCGAGCTTCCTATAATTTAAGTTTACTAATAGCAAAATCAGGAAAACCCCACACGATTGGAGAGCAACTTATTTTACCAGCCATAACAGAGGTGCTTCACACTGTATTGCACAAGCCCGCGCATGATATTATTAAGAGAATTCCTTTGAGCAATAACACCGTTCAAAGACGAATAGACGAGATGGGTCGCGACGTGGAAAGCATTTTGTTTAATTACTTACAAACCAACAGATTCTCCCTCCAGTTGGACGAATCTACTTTACCTGGCAATGAAGCTCTGTTGTTGGGATATGTTCGGTTTATTAAAGATGAAAATATGTGCCAAGAGCTGCTTTTTGCTACCTATTTAGAGACTGATACCAGAGGTGAATCGATTTTTGCGGCCGTGGAACATTTTTTTACCGATAAGGCTATTCCATTGACGAATATTGTTTCTATCGCGACGGATGGTGCACCAGCTATGGTAGGTCGTCATCGTGGTTTTATAGCTTACTTAAAACGACAAATACCTGAAATACTGGTTATTCACTGCGTGATTCACAGACAACATTTAGTAGCCAAAAATCTAAGTGCTAGATTGCATCAGTCTTTACAATATGTAATAAATGCTGTCAACAAGATTCGAAGCAATTCCTTGAACTCGCGGTTATTTGCTCAGTTATGCGAGGAAAACGACGAAGTCTTTACTCGGTTACTTCTGCACACGGAAGTCCGCTGGCTCTCAAGAGGCTCTTGCTTAGCGAGATTTTCAGCTATTTTTGAATCTGTCTTGGAGTTTTTGGAAGAAAAGGATCCAAATTTGAAGGAAAACCTAATTAATTGCAAAACAGATATTTATTACCTGACCGATTTGTTCGGTTTGTTTAACAAAGTAAATTTGCAGCTGCAGGGGGACGATCTCAACTTGATTAAAACAAAGTCAATAATATCGGCCTTTGTGGGTAAATTAATACTTTACAAACAAAATATAGGAAGAAAACAATACTCACAGTTTCCTTATTTGTCAAAAGTAGCAGAAATGCTTCAAGACGATGTGATTTTGTCGTATGTCAATCACTTGGACGCTTTACACAAGGATTTTATAACCAGGTTCAATGATCTTTTAAGTTTACAAATACCACAATGGATTATAAATCCATACAATACGTCTATAGAAGAAACCGATGTGGCCATACAAGAGGATTTGATCACCATCAGCACAGATGAAGAGCTTAAGGAGAAATTCACGCAAGGCTATCAAAAGTTCTGGTTGCAGAGAAACGTTCACACATGATACCCTGCATTGTGGAATATTGCTGAAAAGTATTTCATCGCTTTTCCGTCATCATATTTAGTTGAGAGAGGCTTCAGCGCAGTTATAAACATTTTGACCAAGCAAAGAAACCGGTTGAAAATAAACGAACGTGGATATTTAAGGCTGCAACTCACCAATATTGAACCAAATTTAGCTAGATTAGTAGAGAATCACCAGATACATCCATCACATTGAATTTTTTTTGTTCTTTTATTATGCATTTTTTTATTTGTCAACTCATTTAATATCAGATTTTTAATCACACTCACTTGTGTATTTTTCTTTTCAAAAAACTTATTTGTGGCATTCAATAAACTTGATTACTGAATTTTGTGTGTCTTTATTTTGTTACACATTGATTTAAAAATATATCAAAACTACACGTACAAAAAAATTGTAAACAGTGTGTACCAAAACGAACGGTTCTAAGAGAGTTTGTTAGAAAAATCGACACTATTTCTATGAAAGAAAGAAATGGGGGTCGGTGGTATGAGCTCATTTTGGAAAAGGGGTCTCTGGCCCAAAATAGTTTGGGAACCACTGATTTAAATCTATGCCAGATAGACACATTTAAAGTATTTTTGTATTATAAGAATATCATCACCTCCCCCTTGCCAACTGAAATTCAAACATAGCACCTCCAATGTGATCGTAAATTACCCATAAAGTGTTAGACTCTGGAGGCTGCGGATCAGCCAATCAAAACAACTGAATGTGGTATGATTTAGGGGGGGGGGGGAGGCAAAAGCACATAAAATTCACACTGACATTAGAGTTAAGCACGGTTTGAATCAGCACACTGGCCAATTCCATTCCAGTCAAGAATAAAATGAACAACATAAACGACCGAGCCAGTGCGTTTTTACGTGTTCATTGCAATACATCATTACATTAGCCTAAACAACTGTTCAATATGTAATGAATTCAAGTGGAACACCGAAGATTTAAGAACATCAATGCATGGGCTACCATCAATACTACTGTCAAGCACTAGCGCGTATAAAATTTCATATACCGTACTGCATAGTGCACAAGTAGTGGCAGCCTCGAGCAGGTGGCAGCACTGTGGAACAGTGACCTTGAGCAAGTAAACACTTTGCCATTTTAGTAACCATGGATCAGTGGAACGGGCAACAGTATGAGTTAGCCATAAAAACGTTCGTTAACGTTCCCTGGCCCCCTAGAACGCCAGACTTGTCAGTTTGTGATTTTTTTTTCTTGTGGAACTATCTCAAGAGTAAGGTGTACAGACCCCAAGGTTATTAGAATAATAAGGTTGCGCGCTCAGCAAGGTTCCGTACTATTGGTCGAATTCAAGCAAAGCGGATGACGTCAGCCAGAGGCAAGCGGTGCGGAAGGGACTGAAGCGATTCAACAGAAAACGATACGTTCACGACGGTATATTGTAAACAAAGCGTATGAATTCAATTTTACATAATAATGGTCGGAAATTAATTGAATATTAATTAATGGCATGAAATGTAATTTCTGAATATTAAAATAAAACGATGAAATTATTGGAATTTTGATTTTACAGTAAATAAAGTTATATCAGGAACATATGAGGAATCTCATCTATCCTATTTATATCAATAAGTCTGAATCGATCAGATTAAATGAAAATTGATCAAGTAAGCTTTCATCGACAAGAGAATTCTCGAATAGTCAAATTTAAAAGAAACTATAAAAATTAGATGCGTAAAAAATGAATTCATTGTTTAGGGTCCTTGGGAAACGAGAAGAACAAAATGCCTTCCACCTCTCCTTCATTCTGGCAACACGCTATTGCACAGTTGCAAACCATTTGAACAATAAAATTTCAAGTTTAATTACTCTATATTCACTTCATCACGATGTAGGCAGTACGAACAACAATTTTATTCCGAAATGGCTCTCATGAGTTCCACAAAAGCAACTAATAATGCCTCAATCAAACCGAAATTCGCGTGATTCATTTGCTAATCACGCCACTTCGACTCTGGATGACGTCACGCACGCCGAGATCTTTTTGAGATTGTGTGAGAAGTTGCGAGATCTGCTCTGAGCACGCAACCTTATTATTCTAATAACCTTGTACGGACCCAACCAAGAACTATAAATGAGTTAAAACGGAATTCAGGATGAAATTCACAGAATCCCAGCTGAGATTTGCATAGTGATGTGCGATACCAATATCGAGTACTCAATGAGAAAGTATCGATAGTATCGAGTAAAAATGAGTATTTATTTATATGGTAAAATGCATTTCTGAGAGGACGTCGAACCTATACTGGAGCACGTGGAGACTAACATCACTCATTACTATTACTAGGAGGCTATCATCACGTGTCCGAGTCATTAGCTTTTTTTTTTTTATTTCCCGTGCGCCCATAGAGCGAGGCGTGAGCTCGACCTCGTTAGGAGAAATAAAAACAAACGCTTTGAAAGATGCCTCCCTAATCAGTAGGCAGCCACTGGAATAAAAGCGTTAAAATATTCGACAGATTCTGAATTAACGCTGAAAATCTAACATCTTCATTAGGTGACTCATAGGTTTTTTCAGTATCAAGTATCGATGTGCAAACTATCGATACTTGAGCCATATTACAATGTACGATACTTGAGTACTCGATACCGGCAAGTATCGATACTTTTTGATATTGGTATCGGTATAACACTAGATTTGCAGGGATCAGTGAGAAATCTCAACAGGAAATTTCAAGAATGCATTCGTACAAGAGGACGTCATAAAAAATGATAAATTCCATTAATGTTTCGTAAATGGCAAGTATACAGGTTTCAATTACTATGAATAAAATGTTTTTCTTCCGTCATTGAGCGAGTCTTTATAAAATATTGTTTTGTCTCGACTTACGACAGTCATGCCATTTTCCCGCTTTTTGGGGTCAAAAATTGGAGGCTGACTTATATAGAGAACAATACGAGATAAATGGCATGCTTGGCATATTCAAACATCAAAACTTGCCAAGAAGCTCAAAAAATTCATGATTTTTGTTCATAGCGCATGAGAATAGTCACTTTTTTTCTGATGATTTAAAGATTAGTAACTTCAAATTCTGTCTTCGTACGAAAATTTCTCATAATGAAAAAAATCTTAACTCTCTAATGTATGCAAGTACTATGCATTTTCCTGGCCTGCAAAGTCAAAATTTGACCTAGCGAGTTGAAATAACGAGGGAAATACAATTTTTTTAAGATATTGCGGTTCGACTGTATTTTAATATAGCTTTTGCTTTAAATTTATGAATATCTATATTCACTAAAACCAAATATTTCTTTGAGTTATCTAAGATTCATTAAAAATTTGTTTGAGTTAACGAGTGAAATTTCTATTAATTAAATACTCTGGAAGATAGGACTTAGAAGTATCGTTCGACTTACTCGGGTTCGACTGTATTATCGTGCATCTATATCCGATATCAAGCTATTCTTTGGAGGTGTCTGGGAGTAACCCACTCATAGAAGGGTGGATCCAGTTTTTATTGAAGTTTACATTATCGGTAAACACTGAGAATAGAGTCAACTTCCAATTTTACCGAAAGTTTTGCATATACGAAGAATGATCTGCGTGAACGAATGACATCGTGAAATGAATCTACCTTATTTACCTGAATCTAAGACGACTCCTCAAAATTTGCAAGTATTTCAAGAAGAAAAAAAATTTTAAGTCAAAAACTAAACTATATGTACTCCCACAGTATTGAAATTCTTTAAGAGTGTGTCTAAAATGTCCGACCGGTCGCGAAATTTTGGAGCCAACAGTTCAGTCACTGTCGAGCCTGTCACAACGCTCATTTTGGAGCCACCAGTGACTGACTCGAAATTTTGACTATGTCCGATTGACGCGGGAACGATGCAGGCATACCTGCATTTTAAGTTTTCTCCCAATTCGGATGACCCTCGATCGCTAATCGCGATCGGCTTTAAATTACCAGTCGCAATTAGCGTGACCGGTTGAGTTGAATTGGAAAAATTTCGAAATTCACAACCACGACCAAGCAGTACGAATATTTTTCCCTGAATGAGTATTGGTGATGCGTTTTGGAAAATATGGTCCTCCATCAATATTGAAGCAAACATTGATCATCTAGGGGCACCTTAAAATGCTTACGAGTCACGGAATTACCGATTAAGTCAACGGGGGGGTAAACAGATAACAATAAATTAGAACTTTTGAACACAGACACACAAAATACAATTGATAAATTGTACGTATGCCGAGCTTATGGAATCTTGTCCACACAGAGGTACTTTTAGGTACATTACAGTGTATTATATACTGGTTTCGTTTGAAATTCGTCAGATCGAAGTTTGTTTTACCCCCAACCCCCCTCTCCAGTCGTTGTAGTGCTAATTATTCTGTCTTGCACAATTTTGGGTGCTTTTTCAGGTCAACATTTTTCGCATTATAGTAGAATACTTACGGTATTTTGTGTTTTGCTGTAACCAATGTACGCTGTATTAATCTAACATAAGAAGCATGTCCCTACTTTTTACTAATTGCCGCCAATGCAATGCCATGAGCAGGTCACCTGATTTTGTTGATAGTTATTCCAATATTGCCAACTCAAATTTTCAGATCGCACTAGCGGTGTTGCTGAAACGCGCCAAAAACCGCTAAAATTCGTGGAAAACGCGTTAAAATAGCACTAAGTTGGATCAAATATCAACAAAGATATGATAGTCCCGTTTATAAAAACAAATTATTAGCATTATGCGAACATCTACATCACTTAGTATACATAATACAACGAACATGGGTACTTTTGGACAGCAGCAGCATTGCCCATTGGCTTAGAGTGTACATTTATCCAGGGCAGAGCCATTTTAAGTCCGGACTGGAGTTTAAATGTATTTGCAAAAATGAAAATTTATCTGTTTAAAACGTGTTAAAAAATCGCTAAGATAGCACCATCGCACTAAATTTTGCGCTAGAAAAAGAAAAACACGCTAAAATTGAATATTGTTTAAAGAGGGTGCCACTCTCCCTCGTCATTTTTACTTTTCTCACGGAAAACATTACTCATTATTACTTTCTTTGGAGTAACTGGACACGAAACTCATGGCGATGTAATAGTGCGGGTTGTGATATATTTGCGATATTAACTGACACTCCCATTTAAACGCGATCCAGCTGGCAAAACATCAAAGTCTGCTCTAAATAATCAGATATACAGCAGACTTCAACATAAAATCCAACTACTTATAAACATAAATGAAGCATAGATTGCTCGAAGTGCCATCTACTTCCGGGACGCGCCGATAGCATTGGAATAGTCACAAGAGGCATAACCTCTTCAATTAAGAGACCATGCAG
Source organism: Rhysida immarginata (assembly GCA_023313115.1). NCBI lineage: Eukaryota > Metazoa > Arthropoda > Chilopoda > Scolopendromorpha > Scolopendridae > Rhysida > Rhysida immarginata. The sequence goes on along the minus strand of JAHWFO010012390.1, from coordinate 2,251,297 downwards.
TACGTAAAAGTATTGATATGGCACATAAGTACTTTTAGGACGATTAACACGACAATCGAACAGTGAAGTGTACATTTGTTAGGATGGGACGAAAGCAGCGCTTTCACAAAGCTCATCCAACCAGAATAAACTCCAAATGAAATACACTGAGGTAATCAAGAAGCCTAACCAACCCAAGCGGTCTTCCATCGATTAATACGATTAATCGTCCTAGCTTTTATATCCCAGGTTAATCCCGGGATCGCCACCTAGCTGCCGCCACTGAATTACACACAATACTTCCGGTGCTAATCATGAATATATATGTCCACGATAAAAGGACGTCCTTTTGAAAATTAGTGATTCAAATGCAAGGGAGTTTGATTTTTTTTCCGCTGCAGTTTTTCCGTTGATTGAATTTTGGATGAATAGACATATTAGTAATGTTTATAATGCAGTAGCAGTTAGACTATTAAAATATAGGAGGATACGAAATACAGGTCGAACCTCACTATAACGAATCTTAGGGGACCATAAAAAAATTTCGTTATACTGAAACTTTGTTAAAATGAGGGAAAGCTCAAATATGCTAAAAAAATAACTGATTAAAGCCATGTTAAGTTTAATTTACTGTACAGAAAAATATATTTGAAATTTTGTACACTGTACTTTGTCTAACAATGCACACAAAAGGTACATTGGCCCCAACTGAATTTTTTTGAGCATAGACATTGTTTTAATTAAGCTTTATCGAAAAAATTTGTGATCTTAGATTGACCTAATTTAGAAATAAACAAAAAACAAAAAAGTTATCTGGAATATCATCATAGCGGTAAAGAAATTTTCGCACTTTATCGAGATAATTCATGGCAAACTGTGGGGTCACATTTTCGTCTTCTTCCTCGCCTTCTCCTTCTTCGCTGTCAACTAGGTTACATTATTGTACAGTCACACTTGCGACAATTTCATCATCTGTTAAATCATGTGCCACCTACCTCTACATTCATATCAGCATCTACAAAGTCCTCAAACAGAATTTCATTTGAAACCCCTGTTGAAGTTGCCACAGATGGCCAGAGCTGTTCAATTTCATCATCATCACAAACTTCTTCCATTTCTGGATCTGCCCCATCCCACTTTGCAGCAGAAATCTTTTCCATGGCTTGCTTTACATCTACTTTCTTCTCTGACGCAGATTCCAGATTCAGAAGAATTTATTTCAGTAGTTGCTTTCTGTATCGAACTTTTACAGAGGGATGATATCTAGGTCCAAAAGCTGTAGTAGAGGGGTACGTTTTGTTGGGAAAAACTCAAGACGAACGTTTGAAAATCGAGTATCGATTCAAAATTCGTTACATCGAGGTTTTGCTAAAGTGTGTGGGGGCTAGAAAATGTCTTTGTTAAAGTGAAATTTCGTTAAACTGAAATTCGTTAAGGTGAAGTTTTTTGTACATTAGGTTAGTTAGGTCTAGGCGGGACCAGAAAAATAATTTGTTAGAGTGAAATTTCGTTATAGTGAGGTTCGACCTGTATAGGAGATATATAGGACATTTTTGAATGATTTCTTCATAATATAGGAAATATAGGAAAAATAGGAGGACTTCAAGGCCTGATGATTCTCCTAGGTAAATAACGTAGACGAGAAATAACTCCCCGCCTTCTGTTCAATTTAGATATTAAACAATCAAGCTGTAGATCCCATGTAAGGTCACGAGTTATCGTTATTCCGAAGTACGTGTAAGATGAAACTAACAAAAGCAGGGAATTATCGAAATATACCGGAAGAGAGTCCGGAATACTTAATCTATTGCGCTGATAGAAGATCATCGCTTTAGTTTTGTCAATATTAACTTTTAAATGATTATTAACTAACCCAAATATTAAGATCAGAAAGGGCCGCAATCGAGTAACATATTTCAATTTCTTGGAAATCTGTGACATACATGTTCGAGGAATTCCCTTGGGAGTGTTCACCAACAATACAGTGACATTGTTATAACCCTAATGTTAATCATCTCAACAATATAAGTCCATTGTTGCAAAAGACCCAGTCGAGTAGACTCACTTGAGAAAGTAGATAATGAATTGGCCCTTAAGAGGATCGTTCGAGTTAACCGTGAATTTGAGTTATCAGAGTTCGACTGTATCCATACTTTTGAAACGGACCTTATGTACGCAGAGCTACGATGTGACCATGAGGTTTTGTTTATTTATTCAGTTGCCGAACCGGTAATTATGTAGATAACGGCCTCCACCCCAACTTGCGTTTTTTCCTACCTTGCGTTGTTTTTTAACGTACATCTTGGGTTGCTTAGTGTTTTTTGGGGGGCTGGACGAAAAATTTAGTTTTTATTCACTTGAAAGCGATCTCCTTTAGAATTAATGGCGCCGAATTCCTTCTTCCAGATACTAGATACACAACGCCATCTGGTGGTAGCGGTTGAAGTCAGCCATGGAAAAGCAGACGATGGTGAAAATGGTCAATAGAAAAATACTGACCATTAGCCTCATGTAGCCGGCCGGGGGGAAACCAACTGCCTCCTGTGACCAAACAGGTTGGGATATATATCATTAACTTACCCCCGGAGGGGGACGTCGTAGACAGCGACCAATGAGCCTTATTGAATGAGGCCCGGAGCGCCGAGAGTGGTAAAAGTTTGCTAAAATCCGCAAATTGAATTGTCGCGGTTCCTGTAACCGGCCGGGGGGAAACCAACTGACCCCTGTAAGCAAATAGGTTGGGGTATATACCAGTTCGTTAGAAGGGGGGGGTCTGGGGGGCACAGCCCCCCAGTCTTTAAAAAATAAATTCACAGCTGCAATTTGACTCGCAGTTGCGATTGTGCAGATACCGAAAATTTACCATTTTTTCCTTAGATAACCTCTCTCAACTGACGGCTGGTGGTTCGTCACTGGAACTACTTTCAAAGCAAATTCCATGTCTAAACTGATTGCGGTCGTCATGGTTTCTTAATTGAAGGAACCATGGCTGTCACCAAAGCGCAGCCTGGCTTCAAGCGCTGTCGCTAGATGGCGTTGCGTGTTTCACCATTAAAGTTAGCGGAGATCGCTTTCGAGAGGGGGGGGAAAAAAAAGCAGTTTACACCATAAATAAAAACTAAATTTTTCGTCCACCCCCCCAAAAACACTAAGCAACCGAAGATGTATGTTAAAAAACAACGCAAGTTGGGGTGGAGGCAGTTATCTACATAATTACCGCCGAACCGGCTGCACAATACTGCTATGACCGTGTTTATTTCAACAAATCAGCGGAGCTTCGCTTCCAGTTCTACCTCTTCCCTGCTCATACCAGGCAACTCTGTCACTTATGGATGGCATTTTCAGATGAGCTGTTAAAATATAAGTAAATATTAATCTTACATATGACTTGGCTACCTATGATGATTGCCATGTATGGAAAATCAGATGGGTCATAAGTGTTTTGTAAGTGAGTAAGTGATTTTGTGCAGGTAGTTTAGATTAGGTTCCTCTGTATGCTATGATAATAAGCATACACACCATTACATCTTTGACAGTGTACTCTATGCAGCTCATATTCTTAAATTGAATGCTAAACATACAAGAAATTAAACTTTATATGGCTAATAATGAGGAATAAAAACTTGTCTTTACGCTGTCAAGTCCCACAAGCGCAACGTCTTATCCCACGATCCGGAGAGAGCATATTGGCCATCGGACGACATCACGACGTCGGTAACGAAATGACTGTGCCCATGCAAACGCTTCTGGGGGATACCGTAATTCGTATCATCTCTCGTTAACTTCCACATTATAAGAGTTTTATCTAGATATACAAAAGAAAGAAACAAACATCAGTTAGGCTTCCATCGAAGAAGAAGAAGAAGCATGTGGAGAAGAATGAAATCCAATGAAACTATTACCTCTAGAAGCCGATAAAATCATGTCGGGAAATTTAGGATTTGTGGCAATTTGGGTCACCCAACCATTATGCCCTTGCAAAGTTCCTCTTAAAGACATTTGTTCTGCCATGTTCGCTTTTGATATTCTTATTCACAAAGGTAGATGTTTGAAGATTCTTGTTGGTTAGAAAATGCTTCCACTCCTCTTTACACGACGCCTTCCATGGAGAAAGATCCGCCGCACGAAAGCGATTGCCTGAAGAGGGCAGCACTGTTTGAATCAAAGAAAGCCGGCGAAAAGGTATAGTTTTTTTTTAAATCTTAAATTAAAGAGCATATGTTGCTTATTATTAAAAAAATCATCGATTTTTATTTATTAATTTTTATCTTGAGAAAAATAAAAGTCCGGATTTAAATTTTTAATTTTTATTGTTTCGTTTTTTATTAATACTTTCCTTTGTGTTAACAAAAATTCCGTTTCTCGTTTTAGTGTCGACCTATGACCGAATCGAATTCGGAATTTGTTTATTTTCTTCTTTTATAAACTATAATTTATAGAATAATGTTTTTGGGTCTTAATAAATGTTTAAAACTGCGTGTTTTGTTGTCATAATTTCGTTCTCCCGCACTCACTCGTCTCGGCAGCATGGACTGGGTGATGATGTAAACGGTCAATCGCCTGTTTATCTACTGGGCCCGACCGACGACTGACGGTGACGTCATTCCATTCGATAGACTCCAGCGGCCATGTTGGTGGTGTAAAACACTTGACAAGCACTGGAATTGGAGACTCGTGAAAAATTCGTTCTATATTTATTCTTCTCGCTTCTAGATCCAAAATTAAACGTCACAAACCCGACTTAACACTTGTGTAGACTATTATAATGGAGGATAAGGTGGTTTTAAAAGAATTAGATTCTTGGATCGAGCAACTGAATGAATGCAAGCAGTTACAAGAAAACCAAGTGAAAACTCTTTGTGAGAAGGTAATTTTATGGTTAAGCCTAAAGGGAAATTTATAAAAAATTAGAAATTAAAAACGCTCGGGGATCGCATAAAAAAACAATCGCAGCACGAACGTAAACGTGATCGTGTGATGTTTGGGCTGAATGCATGTTCTGAAACGTTTAAGATTTGCCTGCTGCGAAATATCCCCTCCCCCGATGTATAAGGAAATGGTTGTTGAGAGTTTTGGTTTTGTATTCTCCCTAGGCAAAGGAAATCTTAGCCAAGGAATCTAATGTCCAAGAAGTTAAATGTCCCGTAACCGTTTGTGGAGATGTCCACGGCCAGTTCCATGACTTGATGGAACTGTTTAAAATAGGCGGTAAATCGCCTGATACAAATTACCTTTTTATGGGCGACTATGTTGATCGTGGCTACTATTCTGTGGAGACCGTAAGCCTTCTAGTAGCCTTGAAGGTAAGTAATGATTACCCGCTTTCTTCCCCATTCATTCAAATAACCGAGCATAACGAGGAATAATTTCCTTTTGTTTCAGGTACGATTTAGGGAAAGGATAACAATATTACGAGGAAACCATGAAAGCCGACAAATCACTCAAGTGTACGGATTCTATGACGAATGCCTGAGAAAGTACGGCAACGCTAATGTATGGAAATATTTTACAGATCTTTTCGATTATTTGCCTCTAACGGCCCTTGTTGATGGACAGGTAAGGAGAATTTAGAGTTTCATTTTTTATATACATATACATTATAAATTCAAGCTATTATTTCTTTATATTTTTTTTTTTTCTAAGAAATAAGTTTGTTATATTCCACACAGATATTTTGTTTACACGGAGGATTGTCACCATCAATAGACACCTTAGACCATATTAGAGCGTTGGATCGCTTGCAAGAAGTGCCACACGAGGTTTGTTATTACAGTTTCAAGTTCCTACTAGTTTAACTGAAATTGTGCACCTGAGTTCTCTGGTTCTAAAGAGCTGCTATAGAGTATCCAAATGCATTTCTGTTTTCTGTTTTCTTTCATTTACAGGTTCATCTGTTTTTAAATTTTAAGGGTATTGCATAAATTAATACTACTAATAATAATAAATTTAAGCTAGTTTTTTAGCTAAGCCTTACAAAATTTTAAGTATTGAGATTTTGAACTTTAAACTTCTTGAACTACAGGAAGCCGATAAGTTTTGACAAATTATTGCCATTTTTTTTTTTTAATATAACATCAAGGGTAGAAATTAACCATTAGATGCGGTTGCCGACATGGAGTAGAATGAAATTTAGATATGATCACAAAGATACACGCATCAGTATCTTAAGTTTTCCCATAAACATACCTTTTTATTATTATGATTATGATTTTACTAACACAAATTTACGCTCGAGTGAAGATGATCTAATTTACATTTTTAATACCTAATACATTAATAATTATTTATTGTCCAATTCAATCTTAGAGTGAATCTATGTAATCAGACATTACTCAGAGTCTGAATCACCTTCTGACTCACAGTCACTGGTCTTGTTTCAATTATGCCACCAGCACCTTCAATCTCACTTCCTATAATATAGCATACTTGCCAACTTTTACGTTTTACACCATTTTACGTTTTTATGCTTTATATAAAGGATTTTATGTTTTTCCATATTTTCCCAGTTGGTGACATGTTGAACTCCTCTCCTACACGAGTAGGCGACGGAACACATTATTACTTGAACGGAAATTGAATTCTTAAAGTAGGACTATTTTTCCATCATGATGGGCGTGGCCTCTGCATCACGTATCATTTCAATGTTTTCCTTTGTGTCGAAGTTCAACTTTTTAACGCTGGAGGGGGTCATCAGAGAAATCCAATGGAGAATTCAAGGTAAAATTTGGATGGGTGGATTTTCAGCCCGCATCTCTCCTTTTATCGAGGAGACTAGCTGTTTGGGATGAAAGGGTGATGGTGAAATAGACAAACAAACATCCATGCCCTCGGTGGGATTGGAACCCGCGACTCGCTGCTTACGAGAGCGGCAAGACCTGCACCTCAACGCTCTCGGCCACCGAGTCGGCTATGGTAAAATTTTAAGTTGGATAAAGTAGATCAGGATGAGAGCATCATGTAGTTCTTTATCCTTGAAGAGCACCAAACTAACGGTGAAAACTTGAAAATGCCTAGACACGTGATTTCGAGCTCCATGCGGAGGCCTAATATCTCGAAGGCCACGATAACGAACGCAAAATGCTTAAGTTTTAGCCTTGAGTGAAGTTGTTGATAAAATGAAATATTTTCAGACTTTCAGAGAGAATTATTAAAAAGAATTTCTGTTCGTACCTTCATCACGGAAGGGTGAAAAATTTGCTTTCTGTAAAGTGTGCAAATGTGACTTCAACATATCACGTGGTGGGAAAAAGGCGATTACGAACCATGCCATAGGCCTAATTATACGATTATATAAATT
>JAHWFO010012390.1:2200733-2243921 GCA_023313115.1 Rhysida immarginata | reverse complement strand
TTTTTTTTTTTTTTTTTTTTTTTTTTTTTTTTTTTATTTTCTGAAAGTTGGCAGGTATGATACAGTAATTCCGTTAAACCTTACTCCGAGGGAACTGAAATTTTGTACGTTATTCTGAAACTGGCGGGTGGGGGGGGGGTTACAATCTGAAATGATACTCCGACTTTAATAACCTGGTGTTTACAATGTGTGAAACATGTTAACAGTTAATACATGTATATTGTGTGACATACAGTGCTCCGTCTATATAGGGTGCTTTTGAAAAGGATATCGTGAAGTACCTAGCGATGTTCTGCACCCTAAAATAAACACAAGTTTCCTCATACGTTTTGTCAAAATTCCATTCCTTAAAGGATGTATACATATATAAATATACATATATGTATATACATACATAGGGTAATTCAGAAAGGTAGGTCAAGAATGAAATAGCATGTGCAGTCAAAATATTGTAGCGGGGAACAATGTTTTTCCTATAAGCATGGGTCCGGAAATGCATCCTTACAGAGATAATGCAGTAGGAATGACGTTACAGTATGTGTTCAAAATGCCGACCCTGAGCCTCGATGCAAGTGTTTAGTCTGTGGACGAGATTCTCGCAAACTCTGGTGAAGATGTGGGTGATCACGGTCTGGAAAACGCTGTTGGTAAATCCTTTCCGCTACAGTAGCATTACCCTGTGCCTTGCCGTAGACGAGATGCATGTCCGCCAGCTTCGCATTTGTCAAGCGATCCATTGTACGACAGTGGAGTTACATGTTTCGTTTCCTCTTTTAAAGGAGAGAACACGAACAATTTACATGTTCTTGTACAAGTTGCATTATGTCTGTAAGGATGCGTTTCCGTACCAGTGTTTATAGGAAAAATATTGTTCCCCGCTACAAACTGTACATGGCATTTCATTTTTGACCTACCTTTCTGAATCGCCCTGTATATATGAGAGAAGGACGAGAATAAATCCTTGGAATATAATAAATAATAGTTATTAATTAAAAAATAAATAAATAATGATTAATAAATAAGAAGTAAATAAAATCAAAATAAAAAACCGATGTTTTGGATAGCTCCCATGTTGCTATTCTTAGGGTGGGATAACTGTTTTTCCTCCTCGAGTAAGGATCAAGGTCTCTTCACGTAAGGAATGAGGCGCAAGGTCTCCTCGGAAAAATTCGATTCCGTTCAAGCTTGAATTTTCTTTCCCTCTTTACATTAGAAGTCCTTCAACCTTTCCTCGATAAAACTAATTGTTGGTTTGAGAGTATTTTTAACTGAAATGACGAAACTTTGGCGGAGGAAGCGTCACATTGCTAAGCAACCCATGTGTGCGGGAAACTTGAACATATTTTTAAGTTAGAAATCACAACCAGAAGCGAGATTTTGGTTAGCTGATTTGTGAGTTGTCCCTTTGTCAGATGAAGTTTTCTCTTGACTGATACTTTTCTTCTAATGGCGGGGGGAAAAAAAAGAAAATTAATTCCATAGCTTCATCCATGGGTCTGCTGTTATTAAATCTATATCAGTTTCGAGACAATCAATTTATGACGATCTTTCAGGCTTCAAACTGATAAACAGCAGCATATACAAGCACAATAAAAATGCGTGGATGACTTCAGAAATTTTTATTGTGGTTTTACTGGATATTTGTACCTTCAGTTAGGAAACACCTAAGAAAGAACAATTTAGTATTGGAAGCTGCACTAATATTATAAGGGTCGTATTTATCCCGCTGTGTTACAAGGCATGTAATTCCTTTATGGAAGTCTTACGGTTGCATGTCTTTCATTTGAAACCTGCGGCCTTTCAGATGTTTCTTGAGATCCCCAAACATGTGAAAGTTACATGGGGATGGGTCGGGGCTTTAAGGTGGACGCTGCATTGCTTCCCAGTTGAACTTTTTGACGAGGTCTACCGTTGCTTTTGAGGTGTGAGGACGTGCATTGTCGTGGAGAAGCACTCCTTCTGTAAGAAATCCAGGACGCTTGCATTTGATGGCCGCGTGCAGTGCCTTCAATGTTTCCCCATATCGTGCTGCATTAACTGTGGTGCCTTTTTCAAGAAAGTCCAGTAAAATCGGGCCTTTGTGATCAAAAAACACGGATCAATATCACCTTCCCCGTGCTATTTGCGATTGCTTTCGATTTTTTCGTGATTTGACTTTGATTTGTTTGTGATTGCTTGTTTGGATGAAGCGATCACTCGCAGAGCTTCGGAGCGCGAGATATTGTTCTTCCTCACGTGATGCAACAATTTGATTTGCACGTGGAGTTTCACAGTTGTTGAAAACAAAAACTTAGATCCTACATGTCGTCCTTTTTTGTGCCCAAGGATGCTTTTTTCTGCGATGATTTTGTGTATTAAAATTACTAAGTTGCACAAATAACAGAGCATCTTCATCTTCTGAGGAGGACATACTAAGTGGCAAGTCAGTGGCACGATATGATACTTGCCACTTCAGTGCGCTTTAAACCACTTCGACTCCACTTCTTGACCACGCCATTGCCACACCACCTCAGTGTGTGCCTTGCCTTAAACTTCTTATACTACAAATTCTGTGGTGTTTTTTATCTGGGAATTTTTTTCAGACTGAATTTGCTGTAAACACCTTTTTTTAAAAAAAAAATCTCATAAAATGTCAATTGATATAGAGCTATTTATTAGTGAAATCGAAAAACGACTTGCTCTTTCTAATTTTAAGTTAAATAAATATTCAGATAAAAATCTTAATGAAAAATTAAAAATAAGCGAACAAATTGTTCAGGATTGAAGTAAGCTAACCATTGCCGAAAAAAAAAGAAAAAGATAAGCTATATAAAATATTTATATATTATACAGGGTGTTTTTGAATTGAGTACAGATTTTTTGGGAGATGATAGAAGAGGTCCTTAGAAGTATTTTTTGTCATATGAACATGGGGTCCCCGCAGCTCCGTTTACTTCCAATACTGCATTGAACAATCAAATGACACCGGGACGCAGTGTGCGTTGGTAGGCCTAGATTATTTTATTTTTAACAATTAACACAAGCAATCTATTGTATGACTTTTATCTACAGTAATTGTTCAAAATGACCGCCATTTGCTTCATAGCACAATTCGCAACGCCTTATGATGGATTGATGTACACGTGGAAACAGTGGAAACGATTCATACTGTTTGTTTAGGTTAAATTGTAAAATGTTCCATACAGTGGTGTGACTAGTATTCAAAGCAGCTCCAACCGCACGAGTACTTGTTGATGGATTTCGGTTAAACCTTTCCGAAACTTTATCCTCTAATTCAGGGGAGCGTAACCACCGACGACGTCCACGCTGATTATCATGAGGGAATGTGCCTGTTTCTCTTAGACGACGATCTACTGCACCAAATGTTCGTGAATTGGGAAGAATTCTGTTGGGATAACGTTCAGCATACAAATGCCTTGCACCATCCATGGTACCAGCAGCATCGAGACACAGATGCATGTCTGCATAATCATTCCATGTAAAAGGATTCATACTGTTTGTTTAACTTTACACATGTAAAAAAGTACATCAAGTGAACTTTTTAAAACAAATGTTTACCTACTGCTTTCCCAGAATGCGATTAGTTCATTTACGAATGGACTAATCTTATTTTACAAAGGGGTTGGATACCATGGAATCTCCTTGACGAAGTTTGTCCTAAGACTTTTCAACAAACAAGCACGTGCACCTTGAAATTAGTTTAAAAGTTATTACAGTAGATTGCTTGTGTTAATTGTTAAAAATAAAATAATCTAGGCCTACCAACGCACACTGTGTCCCGGTGTCAGTTGATTGTTCAATGCAGTATTGTAAGTAAATGGAGCTGCGGGGACCCCATGTTCATATGACAAAAAATACTTCTAAGGACCTCTTCTATCATCTCCCAAAAAATCTGTACTGAATTCAAAAACGCCCTGTATATCTTTTATAATTTTTTAACTGTTTTATCAAATAATTATAATATTTGAGGACCTAATTATTGTAATTTGATTATTTTTAAGGTTGGCATTAATGAGGTTTTTAATAAATTAAGCGATTAATTTAGAATTAATAGAAGTTTCTTAAAATTTATTTAGCTATTATATATTTTTATTTTATACTGTTATTACCAATTTTTTATTTTAAATTTTTTTATTTTATTTAATAATTTATTGATTTTATTACGATTGACTGTTTTTTTTATCTACCGTAAATATTCTACTATAATGCGAAAATTTTTGAGCTGAAAAACCACCTATATTTGTGGGATCGCATTATACAAGAGGGAAAAAATTAGTGCTACAAAAGCTGGGGAGGGGGGGAGGTCTGATTAACTTCAAACGAAAATAGTGTATAATATTGAATATATTGGTATATTAGAGTGCATTTTGCAATATATATGGTATATTAATTCGCTTTTTATCTCAATTTCCCGTCCATTTTTACGTCACCAAAAGTTAACTTAGAGGAGGCGGAGGGGTGATTTGAAAAAGAACTTCGATCTGATGAATTTCAAACGAAAACTAGCATATAATATTAAATATATTGGCATATTACAGTATACTATGCAGTATATAGGATATATAGCACATTAATTCCCTTTTTTTCTCAATTTTTCGTCCCCAAAAGCTAATGCAAAAGTGAATTCTCAAAAAACAAAATGGCGTCGCCATTGGGGAAAAAATCACTGATCACGTTTTATTTATTATAATTTCTCTTGCTGCCATTTATTGATCAGTAAAATTTTTAACAGCCGCTATGTTTTATCTCCTGAAATTGTCCAAAAACGTTTTCTGGAGTTCAAATGAATGAAAAAGTTAAGAGGTTTTAATGCGTGAATACATAATGTGTACTTTAATAATTTCAAAAAATGAACATACAATGAAAGTACACGTAATCTACCATAACTGTATCGTTTTTGTCTTCTTAAAAATTAAATAACTTTTAATTATTTAATTATAAACTTTTATAATAAACCACCATCTGTACTGTATTAAGGAACTTTTTGAAAAATCAGGCGATTATGAATCGGATTTTGAAGTTTTTTTAATTGTATACGTCCAGGTTATTCATTTTTCAAATTGTAAAGGGAGATTTTTTTTTCTGTAAATTCTTGCATATTTTATTTCTCCTAAGTTAGCGACGAATCAAAAAGTGGGGATCGCATTATACAAGAGGGTAAAATTTTTACTGGTTTTTTGGCCTCTGAAAATGGGATCGCATTATACAAGAGGTCGCATTATAGTAGAATATTTACTGTATATAATTTTATTTTATTTTTAAAATACTATAATTTTTTTCTTATTTTTATATTTATTTAATTTATCCTTTTTTATTTTGTTTTATCTTTTTTTAATTTTTATTTTATTATAACTTTTCTTCTAATGGCTGGGATCAACTGCTCGCTAGCTCTTCTCACCAGTCAGTCTTTCACCTCGACCACGTTTTTGTCATTTTTCAACGGGAAGGAGAAAGCTGCTCTTAAATCTAGACTACTGTTATGTCCGCAACTCTTACAAGTGGAGTCTGGTGTATACAGGGTGAATACGAAAGTCTGAACCCCTCCTTTTATTTTTTGAACCGAAGCAGATATGTCAATTTTGATGAATCCAATGAATAGGAAGTTGTGGGCGGCCTATCCCAAGGTGCACTTTTCATCATTCCAAATATGCAAAGTAGGACACATTCAAAATTTATCTCAAAACACCGTAAGGGATAGAGAAAAAAACCCAATTGCAAACTTCTTCAGCATAAAAAACAAACAAAACAAAAAAATAATCATCCAAATCGGAGCAACCAATCGCCTACAATCACGTGGTGAACTGTTTGTAGCTTACAAACAGTCACACTGCACAAGGAAAACTGGATGTTGATATTTCCACCATGTAAAGCATGCAAATCAAAAAATTAACCTAAATTACCATACTCACATTCACTTTCATGCGGAAAAGCAAAGAAAAGGCATGTTTCAGCATACAGAAGACAGGACAATTCCAGGATGGCAAGCTACACTGTTCCGGAAATGGTCAACATGATCTTCTGCTTTGGAGAAGCAAGGAGAAACCTACACGCTGCATTTAGGTTGGTATCGAGACAGATACCCTAACGAACGCCATCCATCTCGTCAAACAATGCGTCACATTATTCAAAGATTCGAGGCTACAGGGAATGTTAATGCAGAACGAGGACGACCAAGGGCACAAGCAGTTCACTACGTGATTAGTTGGTCTGATTTGGATGATGTTTTTTATGTTCAAGAAGTTTGCAATTGGGTTTTTTTCTCTATCCCTTACGGTTTTTGAGATAAATTTTGTATATTTTGGGATGATGAAAAGTGCACCATGGGATAGGCCACCCGCAACTTCCTATTCATTGGATTCATCAAAATTGACATATCTGCTTCGGCTCAAAAAATAAAAGGGGGGATTCAGACTTTGTATTCATCCTGTATACACGAGGAAGGCAAGTCAACGTTAATTATTGCATCTGGGAAGGGTGAGCTATGTAAAAATGTTCTCATTGGCTCTTTGGATGAGTGTCTTTTGAGATAATCAATTTATGAAGATCCGTCAGGCTTCAAGGGCTATAAAGGGCATTTAATTTCCGAAACGGGGTGGCACGTCCCGTAAACCCTGCCTGTGTAAATAAAACTGGAAACCATAAACTACGTTGGGAAATGGAGAAATCTGAGGTGCTTCATCACAAAAAGAATTCACTGGACTTTGTATACAAGCTCAATAAAAGTGCATGGATGAGTTATGAAATTTTTATGGTGTGGTTCCACGAGAAATTCGTACCTTCAGTTAGGAAACCTCTAAGAAAGATCAATTTAGAATCGAAAGCTTACGTGATAGTCGAGCACACACAACGATCTCTCTTCTCCAGTCAATGCTATTTTATTTAATCACTCGCTGCTGAACCTTGCGCCCTGTTCACACTACAAATCTTGATCGTGATCCATTCCCTGATCATAATAATTAATGTAGCGCAAACGGAACATGATCTTGTTCGAAACGTGTGTAACTTCACACAGGGTTCAAAGCCAATCAACTCCCGGAATCCGTTGCGCTCGTTAAGGCTTTTCATAATGGCGAAAAAAGCACCGTCGCACCAGAAATAGTTAATGTAGAAGGAACTCTATTTGTTTAAGAACATCGGTTATGAACCGAAACAAGAAAGAAACCAAGTTATTTTTATAATCAGAAGATTGGGTTGGTGGTAGAGTGACTACGCTAAAAACTCCCACTATTGCCATCTAGCGGCAAAAATTGTAACTCTGATCATGAATATGCCGTGTGAACACATCGATAAAATTTTGATTGTAGAAAGTGAAAACATTGCATGGAAAGTGAACTGTGAACGTTAACCTCTCGAAGCACTCGTCTCACTTTACAATACGTTCATTAGTCATCCGAGAATAAATGTGTGAAATCGGGTCCATCATTTTGACTTGCCCTGTACAGTGCTGCCCCTCTGTCGGGGAATTTGGAAGCCCAGTTTTCACTGCCTGCGATAGATGGTGCCACCTTAAATAGTAAACTCTGTATTGGCAAGTCCAGTGGTTGTAGGTGGCGCCACAGTCACCCAACATGGAGGCTTCTTCACGTGTGCTAAATTGCGAAAAAAAGGTAGAGTTGGGCCGATACGATATTGCGTATTTCGGTGGTATTGGTATCGGCAGTATCGAATAAAACTCAACAGAGCCTGTATCGTGAGTGCTCTGTGATATGGTCAGGATCACTCGCTTGGTTTTGGTGAACCCTGTATCAAGTAAAAAGCAAAATCGGTTTATAAAAAAAATTAAAAAGCACGTCCCACTTAACAAGCAAAAATCAAGAAAGAGAAGAAAATGGGATCGAAAAGTGAAAGGAGAAGAATGAGAAGTGCTTAGATAGAAAGCGTAGAGGGGCCATTTGAAGTGAAATCTCCATAAGAGAAGAATCGTCTTTGGAGTCTAAGCAAAATTGATGGTACCGTTTGATAATATTTTGAGTTATTTTAAGAGAACTTTAGTTACAGAAGAATAAAATTTAAGGGATCGTTCACGAAATGCTTTCGATTGAGGGGGGAGGGGGGGGATTATACGAGGCCTGTGAGAAAAGTATCCGACCTTCGGCTGGGTAAAAAAAAAATTACACACCTGGAGCACCTTCAAAGTAGTCTCCTTGGGAATCCACACACTGCTCCCAGCATTGCTGCTATTCTTGGAAGCATTCCTGGAAAGCGTCTTTCGGAATGGAGTTTAGCTCGGCTGTCGTTGCAGCCATAACATCCTCTCTTGTCTGAAATCGTGTTCCTTTCAATGGCCTCTTGAGTTTGGGGAACAGCTAAAAGTCGCAGGGGGCCAGGTCAGGAGAGCAAGGAGCCTGTTGTATCACGGGAGTCTGGTTTTTCGCCAAAAGAGTCTGAATCAAGTTTGGTTTTTGAGGTGCCAATTGCCTGTCGACCACAACTGCGGTCTCTTGCGCCGCACTGCATTACGTAGGCGACGGAGGACATCCCTGTAGTACTCTTTGGTGATTGTTTGACCCTGTGGTGCGTACTCGTGGTGTACCACACCGCGAGAGTCAAAGAAAGCAGTTGGCATCACTTTCACATTGCTGCGCACTTGGCGGGCCTTCTTTGGTCGTGGTGACGAGGATCTTTGATGCTGTTATCCTGTCGGAGAGTGAAGAGGATCTTGGGACCCTAGTGGTAAAAATGAACGAGGTGTGCAGTGGGCAATATATGCGAATAAATGTGGCGAAGACGAATGTACTTGTTTTTGAGTGAGGAGAGGAACAAATGCGACGTTTGATTGAGCTGAACGAGGTGAAGTGAACGAGTTTGTGTACTTGGGGAGCATGTTTGAGAGGGACAGGAGCATTGGTGGTGAGATATTAAGGAGAGTGAATGCTGGTTTGAAAGTCGTAGACGCACTTGGAAAGTATGTCATAATTGAAGAATGCCAAAATTTCTGTTTATCAGAGCGTGCTGGTACCAACTCGGATTTATGGGAGCGAAACCTGGGTGTGCAATGAGAAGCATAAAAAGCGACTGTGTGCAGTTGAAATGAGGTGTTGCTGGAGTTGCGAGACTTGACTGTATTCGAAATGTTGTAGTGAGAGACGATTGTGGAATGCAATGTAGTGTGGCTGATGTAGTGGCAAAGTCAACGTTGAGGTGGTTTGGACATGTGGAACACGTTCAATTTGACACCCCAGTTGAAGTTACGCAGCATTTGTTGTCTTGCTGGCAATATGAGGATGCACGTTATCGTGTAGTAACAACTTGATCGGTTTTGGCTGTAACGTACTTACTGACTTCCCCTTGTGGTGGGTTAATGCAAATTTTTCTTAAAAACTATTACCTCTTTTACAGGGCCCCATGTGCGATCTATTGTGGTCAGATCCCGATGATCGTGGCGGTTGGGGAATCTCTCCTCGTGGTGCAGGATATACTTTTGGCCAAGATATTTCAGAAACATTCAATCATAGTAATGGTTTGACTTTAATTTCAAGAGCTCATCAACTAGTCATGGAGGTAGGTAAAGTTTATTATGACAGTTTGAATGCGTTGTGGTTTGAGTAAGATTGCTGACGACTGAAATTTTTTTTTTCTTCCTTGCAGGGATATAATTGGTGTCATGATCGAAATGTTGTCACTATCTTTAGTGCTCCTAATTACTGCTATCGTTGTGGCAATCAAGCTGCTATAATGGAATTAGACGATGCTTTGAAATATTCATTGTGAGTATTTTCTCGAATTTTATAGATTTTAGTTGTAGCAGCCAGCGATGGAAGTGGAAGTAGCGATGACCAATCAGATTTGAGCGCAAGTTACTTAGTTGGTAGATGGCTACCTAGCGACTAATGTCTGCCACAGTTGCCGAAATTCAATAGCCGAACTTTGTCTGCTGCTTCACGAAATGGTCCACGGTGCGGCACTCCAGGCAGATGCCACTATGTGCCCAGTACTGCACAGTGCAAGGGATTTGAGAAAACCCTTAAGGCAAATCTTTGAAAAAACTGAAAGTATTGGCGAGTGCCTCGAGAGAAGCTGTGGAGCGATTGGGCAGTTACTGGTTTTTATCGTGCTGTGTGAGAGCTCTGAGATGTTTGTCTGGGTAAATGACTTTTAAGACGAGACCTTTCGCTGTGGATGTGTCTGAGGGCGTGTCTTTTGCCTCTCTTCTTCATTATCTTTATGTACTGGATAGACGGACGCAGGTTAAAGCTTGAAGAGGTTGCTTTTGTCCTCTTTGAGTCTTTCTTGCATGATCTCCAACATGCGCTAGATCGGTTTGCAACCAAGTGTGGCTAGGACTGAAGTTCTGGTTTTTTCAAGACAGCCTGCTCTACGTGCCTTCCGTGATAGGAGCCCCACTGAGACAGGTGGAGAAGTTCAAGTACCGGTTATCAGTATCGTAAAACTAACCTGTCTCACGACAGTGTAAACCCAGCTCACGTTCCCTATTAGTGGGTGAACAATCCAACGCTTGGCGAATTCTGCTTCGCAATGATAGGAAGAGCAGACATCGAAGGATCAAAAAGCGACGTCACTATGAATTGTGGTAACTTGTCTGACACCTCTTGCTTAAAACGCTTAAAATCAAAAGGATCGATAGGCCATGCTTTCGCAGTCCGTATTCGTACTGAGAATCGAGATCAAGCCAGCACTTGCCCTTTTGCTCCACACGAGGTTTTCGTCCTCGCTGAGCTCGCCTTAGGACACCTGCGTTACCATTTGACAGATGTACCGCATGATTTTCACCGAAAGTCACCAAAATGGGTGGATTTACAGTTTCGTGCACACTTGTTGCCAAACGTTCATGATTTTCACCGAAATCGCCCATATGGGAACTTGAGACTGCATTACAAGTGATGGGCAGCAGTGCAGAGAATTGGATGTTCGAATCGGTGCATTGAGCGGTGACAGACGTGAATTGTGGCGATCTGTATCGATTCTGATATGCATTAGGTACGATTCTGATTGGTCCCTTCTTTCACTGCGCCAAGTATGATGTAGTGTTGCGCTTTTCTTTAGCGGGATGGATTAAAGGGGAGGTCCGGCCACTTATGAATTGTCTATAATAGATGTGATTTGTTTCTGTAATAGATCAATGACAATTTCTAAAAAGAAATTATTAGGCACTCTCTGCGGTGAGGTGACCTGACGACACGTTCAGTTGGAGCTGCTAAGTGGTCTGATCGCCAGCACGTTTTACCCCTGTGTAATGAAAAATTTGTTTGAGTATAAATTTGAGAATCCATTCAATTGTCGTCCGCTGTCTACTAACATTGCTTTCGTGTGGATTCCTGCTTATTGTTGAGTGGTGGCGGAACGTACAATTTAGTGAGGTACAGTCTATTCCAAAGGCGTAAGTGCAGTGTTTAGATTTTAGTGTGCAGATTAATGTACAGGGCGATTATGATTGAAGTTTACGATTTTAAAAATCGATAACTTAAAAACTACTTGTCAGAATGACCTGATATTTTAGCAGAGCAATGGAATTTTGTTTGGCGAAGGGGAAAAAAATAATTCTAAAATCTGCCGATAGATGGCGCTGGCAGGATAATGTCAGGGAAAAAACCAAAAATGGATTCGTGAAACACAGGAATGTTGTTAGCCAAAAGGAAACAATAGAGTTCAGGGGTTTACGAAAAATTTATTAGCGAAAAGACAAGGATACGAGGCCTGCATGAGCCGACCTCGAACCTTTGTGCGTATGCGTGAATTTTTTCCCGCCTCTCAATAGCGTCGGTTGCTGCTGGCAATCGGCATTAGAGGGAGGTAGTGTGTTGTGCTCTCGTCGGTTTTTGATTTGAAGGAAAATGACGGAATGACTGGAGCAGCGTTTACTGCATCGAATTTTGCCAGAAACTGGGCGACAGTCAGGTGGAAACCATCCGGAAGATTCAGACGGCTTTCGGTGACGAAGCTATGGGCATCACACAGATTAAGGACTGGTACAACCGGTCGGCCATCAGCATGCCGAAACGACCTGGTCATTGCTAAAGTGAACGCTGTGACGATCAGAGAAGTTGCGGAAGAGGTGGGTATCAGCACATTCCATTCTGACCGACAAGAGTGGCGGCGAAATTTGTGCCGAAGCTGCTGACGGCGGAGCAAAAGCAAGTTCGTGTCGACGTCTCACAGGACATGCTGGCTTCCGCAAACAGTGACCCCGACTTCACGAACACCATAATCACTGGTGACAAGTCCTGGGTGCACGGGTACGACCATGGCATCGTCACCGAAAGCCTCCAAATCAAAAACCGACGAGAGCACAACACACTACCTCCCTCTAATGCCGACTGCCAGCAGCAACTGACGCTATTGAGAGGCGGGAAAATATTCACGCAAACGCACAAAGGTTAAAGGTCGGCTCATGCAAGCGCGTGCGATCCAAATCCATCAGGTTTTCGCAAAAAATTCTTTCTACATAGGGCGCGTTCGACATCGTGCACTAAATGACCCTAGGTTAGGAGTAGAGTCGTTTAGTGCGTTGCAAGATGGCGCTGCCCTAGAGCTTGAAATGTAGCGATAGATAGTTCGGAATTTTAGTTACCGTTAAAGAGCCAACAGGTATAAAAATAATTGAATTCTGCATATCGTTTAAACTGACATTGAAATCTACCTGTGTAACGATCGATTTAGGCGTGGTATATGAATGCAGATGTTATGACTAGTTTTATTTTCAGCAGTACGCATAACACAAAATGCACTATACTTTTTTCACCGCTCGCACTGAGTGATGTCATTAGGTGCGTTTAGTGTGCACATGTCGAACGCGCCCTTATTCTCACTGCAGAGCAAATACATTATATGATCAAAAATATCCGGACACCCCTCACAGATCATCGATTGGCCCAATGTCACATGATAATGACTTGCACATCATTTAAATAGCTTCCCACACCTTCAGACACAACTCTGCTTGGACATTGGCAAGAATGGGTCGTTCGGCAGAGCTCAGCGAGTTCCAACGTGGAACCGTCGTTGGATGTCACCTATGCGGCAAGTCCGTGCGTGACATTTCCAGCCTTCTTCAGATACCCAAGTCAACAGTAGGCGATGTCATTATGAAATGGAAGACCCGGGGATCAACAACAGTTCAACAACGAACCGGTAGACCCAAGAAACTAACGGACAGAGACCGTCGAGTGCTTCGTCGTGTCACCCGCAGCAACCGGAAATCCTTGGCGGAAAAAATTGCCACAGAGTTTCGAAACGCCTCTGTAAACGATGCCAGTACCATGACAATTCGTCGGGAACTGCACACGATGGGATTCCGTGGCCGTGCTGCTGCCCACAAGCCCCACATCAGCAGGGTCGACGCCGAGCGACGTCTGGAGTGGTGCAAAGCCCACAGAAACTGGACAATGGACCAATGGAAACGTGTCATGTGCACAGACGAATCTCGCTACACACTCTGGCAATCCGACGGACGAGTTTGGGTTTGGCGCTACCTGGAGAACGCTTCTTACCTGAGTGCACAGAGCCCACAGTCAAGTTCGGAGGAGGAGGAGTCATGGTGTGGGGCTCGTTTTCATGGTACGGACTGGGCCAGCTCGTTCCTGTGCAAGGAATCGTGAACTCCGACCGTTATCTGAATGTTTTGGACAACTGTGCACTTCCAAAGTTGTGGCAATTTTTCGGAAACTGGCCATTTCTCTACCGACACGACAATGCTCCGTGCCACAAAGCGAGGCGTGTACAGCAGTGGTTTGCGGACTGAGGGGTCGAAGAAATGGGTTGGCCGGCACAAAGTCCCGACCTCAATCCTATAGAGAGTCTGTGGGATGAATTGGAAAGACGCTTGCGGGCCAGATCACATCGGCCAACTTCTGTACCTGAACTGATTCTCGCTCTTCGGGAGGAACATTCTGGAAAGTACCTACCAACATTTGGTGGAAAGTCTTCCATGAAATCGTGGCTAGAGCGCAAACGTGCATGTGTCCGGATATTTGTGATCGTATAGTGTATTTGGAGACCTTATGACTTGAACGCACCTCGTAAATTAATTCTGGCTGCAGTTCCCCTTGAAGTTTTGTTGAATTTTATTTATTTTTTTTTTTCCTTTGCAGTCTTCAATTTGATCCAGCTCCTCGTCGCGGAGAACCTCACGTGACCCGACGTACTCCAGACTATTTTCTATGAATCAACCCAACGGATGCGCACTATGCAAATCCTCCTTTTGGATGTCACTGTAGAAGGATTTTTAACATTCATGTTAATTGTATGTTCAACCATTTCTTTTCTTGTAGGAAATACAAAAAGTATATTATATCTACGTATATATACAAAAAATTATTCTTTTTTTTTTTTTTTCTTTTTTCAATTTTTAAGAATTTGCTTCCAAGTTTTGATACAAGGGCTCTCTGTTATCTGGTGAAATTTAAAATATATTAAACAAAACAAAAAATAATGATAATGAATGATCTGTAACAGCAATTTGAATCAAAAAAAAAAAAAAATGCTATTAATGAGACCTGGTTTAACCAACCCCTTTTCCCTTCCCGTCGTGCGTGCGGGGATTTTTTTCATTAATAATGCGTAAGCGGGAGGAGGTAGATGTATTAGTTTCTAGTTTTTACATTTGTGCTAAATATCACAGGCCCAATAAAGAAATGGTTGCCAATGGCAAGAGCTCAAAACGAAAAAAAATTCATCAGCAAATAATAATAAATAAATAAATAAATAGTGACTTTGAAATTTTAACGAAAAAAAAAAAATGAAAAAAAATGGCAAAAAAAAAAAAAAAAAAAAATGGTTTAAAAAAAAATAATCTACTCTTGTTCTTCTCTTTGTAATTGTTTTTTCCGCTGCTGCATCAATGAACTTTGTCTTGAAATTATTATTATTTTCTTGTTCGTTTTCGTTGTTTTACACTTGTTAATACCACTTCTCGATGACCAATGAATAAATGCTGCCAACCCTCATTCGCTGAGATTTTTATTTCTCGTGGAAGATGCGTTGATTTGAACTTCTTTCGTTTTTGCCCCGACGACAAAGCTCGCACACGGCGAATCGTCGTTTTTCGTTCTAATTCGCCGCAGTCTGCGGGGTTCGTTAGTTCGAACGGCCTCGCAGACCAGATTGAGCACGTCCCTCCCCGTTTTCTTATCATTTTCCTAATCATTCCTTGTCTTCTCCGTTTTGAAAAGCTCGATGATGATAACGATACGTGAACTTTTTAGACCAAAACTGCTGTTGACAACAACACACACGTGTATTTTGTAACGTTCCTGTGTATTTTTATTTATTTTTTCTGTTTACCTGGGACATGTTGCTTTTGTTATTATTATTATTATTATTAGTTATTGCAAAGGGGGGGGGTGTTTTAGTGAATAAAAAAATTTTCCCATCAACTTTAGAAGAAAAATATTTGAAATTTTTTTTTTTTTTTTAATAATAAAATAAAAACTTGCGATACTACCAATGTGCATGTGGTTTACAAATGTACATTTTTATTTAAAAATAAAATGACACTATAAGGAACAATGGATTGAGAATTTATTATTTTACATTAGTCTGTCTTCATTAACAACAATAATAACAACAACGAAGGAAAAAAATAATTATTATTATTATTATCTCATGAGTTATCGCCAATGGCTGTTGATAATTCCTGAACTACCTTGAGGAGATCGGGTTCCAAGTTCAATAACGAACCTGAAAGGAAAGGTGGAGATGAGAGATGACGTTCACCGCACTATTTTGTTTTTGAAAGTGAACGAGTTACTGACCTGTATTTGCTGTGCTGCTTGCTATCAGTGTCACGACGAGCGGCAGCTTGCTGAAATGGATTACCTGTTTAGAAGTTTAAATTGAAAGGCTTAGCATTTAGAATAGACATCTTGAAAGTAATGTTTAAGAGAATAAAAAAAAAAAAGCTGGAAAAAACTCTTGCAGATAAAATTCAGCAAAAACTGTGGATTGGAACGACCCAAAAGGCAATTTGTGGCTACCAAGTCTTCAGCAACGAGACAAAACTCGACTGAAAGGTACCCACACACACCTTGGCCAGTGTCAGGCTTGTTATTCCATAACTGTCACTCAGTGCTTGATAAGAATTCGCCACACGCGAGTCGTGCCGAAACTGCCATTCCATGGGAACTTGATTGCATTTTGTTGAACTAATTCATTCGCCAATGTCTGCTGTGCGGTGAATTTTCATTATGCATGCTCTCATAATGATGATAGGATAGAGAAAAAACCCAATTGCAAACTTGTTCAGCATAAAAAAACAAACAACACAAAAAAAAAATCATCCAAATCGGAGCAACCAATCACCCACAATCACGTAGTGAACTGTTTGTTGCTTACAAACAGTCACACTGCACAAGGAAAACTGAATGTTGATATTTCCACCATGTAAAGCATGCAAATCAAAAAATTAACAAATTACCATACTCATTCACTTTCATGCGGAAAAGCAAATAAAAGGAGTGTTTCAGCACACAGAAGACAGGACAATTCCAGGATGGCAAGCTACACTGTTCCAGAAGTGGTCAACATGATCTTCTGCTTGTGGGTGATTGGTTGGTCCGATTTGGATGATTTTTTTTTATGCTGAACAAGTTTGCAGTTGAGTTTTTTTCTCTATCCCTTACGGTTTTTGAGATAAATTTTGAATGTGTCCTAATTTGCATATTTGGGATGATGAAAAGTGCACCATGGGATAGGCCACCCACAACTTCCTATTCATTGCATTCATCAAAATTGACATATCTGCTTCGGTTCAAAAAATAAACGGAGGGGGGTTCAGACTTTTGTATTCACCCTGTAGATTTTTTATACTCTCAACGCTGTATTCTAATTGGTTTCTTGAAGTAACTTAAAATTATCTGAATTAATACCATGGATGAAGAATAACCAATTCCATAGGCAAGCCCAGCAAGCTCTCTCGTGGTGGCGTCATCTGGTTATTTCCGTGAAAAACTCCCTTTCTTAACTCAATACCCTAGCTAGTCTTTAGATACTCGATTGTCATCCAACTCCACTGAAAGATAAAGCTAAAGTTTCTAGCTCCTGATAGGGGGGTAACTCAATTGAAAAATGGCATTGCATGTTCAATCGGACTAAAAACGCATGCAGCGCCGCCCTATCGTGAGCTAGAAATTTTAGTTTCAGTTACAATGCAGCCGAAATTAATGTATTCTACGTAATCTTAAAGAAATAATTGACTATCCAATTATTGAATGCATTACACACCTCACTATTAATTTTGGGCATCAACTAAGTAAATAAAATACCATTACAAGTTAGGAAATTCAGATCACGCTAGGTGCCGCATAGAGCGCAGAAAGTCCATTGCAACTATGTGGCTCCTAGCGTGATCCGAATTCCTTAGCTGCCCTTAATGGAAAATGACGGGAGTTGAATGACCATTTACGTCTATAGACAGTGCCCAATACAATGCTCGTTTTGATGAGATTTTTTTTTTTTTTTTTTTTTTTTTTTACAAAAAAATTGGATAAAATCAATTAGATGCAATCTAGTTTCTGGAAAAATTTATTAAAAATCACGTGGCTGAATTAAATTAGTTAAAAAAAATAATTTCGGTGAAATTAGTAGAGACTTTACAACACAATAAAGGGAGAACAGAGTTTCCGACTAGTTTCGCCATTTATTCCCGGCTTTATCAAGGATACACACAAGAGGAGGTGATCTGGAGAGATCTTAGCTTTAAAGATCTAAGATGATGCCCTTCATCGACCGTGTCCTCAAGTTACCCCTCAGTCCTCTTTCCCGTGCCACCGAATTCCGAACTATACGCGCCCTCGCCTTAAAGAATGGCTACACAACTTCCACCTTCTCCCGGATTCTCCAACGAAGAAAACTTGCCCTCTTCAACCCAAAACCTCCTCACCCATCCCCATTCAAGAATTGGGTGTCCTTGCGATTCATTAGTCCTCATTTTTACCGCCTTCCTCTCCTCACTCGGCCTCCAAGTTTCCTACCGCTCGTCGACCCCATGATTTCGCTCTCTTCCCCCCCCCCCCCCCCATCCAAACAGACACCGAATTTCTCCCGCTCCGAAGTTTATAGATTAAACTGTGGATTTTGCGATAAATATTATATAGGCCTGTCGACCCGCAATATCAATAAACGATTCAAAGAACACATGGACTCCTACAAGAAACAAGATAATAATACACACTACGCGATCCACCTTGCCCGCACGGGACATGCCCCAAAAGAGCAAAGTGAAATTACGACTATTCTCCATCTATGCAACGACCCATTCGAGACCGCCACTCTCGAAGCTATTAAGATCTTCAAAGCTAAGATCTCCTCTCCAGATCACCTCCTCGATTGTCAAACCGTTTTTGATATTTATTCAATTTTAAATTCTTTATCCGATATCTTGTAATTTTCAAATTTGTATATTTACTTTGATTTCCATTTCTTCTTGATACCTTAGTTTATGTTAATTCTGAATGAGTCTTCTACTAGGTCCGCGTTTTCAATTTTGTTTGTGTTATGACATCAATTTTTCCTTTATATTTCAAATAATTTTCCTCTCAAGGTTTCTTTAGAATTTCGTTGTTATTGGTTCCTTATCCAACCACTCTCCTTTCAATGTCGCCACTGTATAATTTATATTATTTACGATTTGTTATTTCTTCATCCAATCACGTTCTCATTCTGTACCATATTTTCTGTATATAAAGGCTTATGTCCTCTTGTGTGTATCCTTGATAAAGCCGGGAAGAAATGGCAAAACTAGTCGGAAACTCTGTTCTCCCTTTGTTGTGTTGTAAAGTCTCTACCAATTTTATCGACAGAAACAGCACTATGGACCCCTTACTCAACGATTTAACTGTTATCCTTTTCGATTAATGTTTTAAAAAATTACCCCCCCCCCCTATCAAAGATATTAAAATGCAGAATTTCGAACGATTTCAAAATTAATTTGACCACATGGTTATTACTTGATCCCCTCCCTCCCCTTTGTGGTCATAAGCGGTCAAATCCGACCCATCCCCCACAAATGAGTATCCGTTTCAGGCCCCTAATTAATAATAAAAGATGCTATTTATTTGCTTGCATGTGTAACATTAAATCTCCCAATATAATAAACAAACAATACGTGCTAACTCACCGTGTCTCTAAAATAATCGAATTAAGAGCAAATCTGCACGTGTTACTTTTCCGGATCTAGGAAGTCGAAAAAAAGGACAAATTGCGGTTTTCTGCCCTAGAAGTAGAACAATTTGGTGCGGTGCACGCTTCACCTCCATAGTAAGCAGCCATATTTTTCACGGAAATAACTGGAGGGTGCCACTCTTTCACAACTTATGTGCGAGGCATAGGAATCAGCTATCCTGTTATTCTTCAACCATGTAATACCATGACCAGTGTCCAAAATACAATTAAAGTTCCATTTTGACATGGCCATAAAAAAAAACTACTCGACCAAAAGCTATAATACTTGGTAATATTATACAAGAGGACATGGGAAGTTCATACCCACCAAAAAAAAAAAATTAGTTCAAAAGATCACCACCAGCATGGAATGGCGCTCTATGCAATATTCGTATACGAAATTAGACACAGGTTAACAAGTCTTTAATTGTTACTAAAATTAGTTGAATGTGGCCTCCACCATTTACTGAAAGCAGGCGACACTGTGTCTTTGTGTCTAATTTCGTATACGAATATTGCATAGAGCGCCATTCCATACTGGTGGTGATCTTCTGAACTAATTTTTTTTTTTTGGTGGGTATGAACTTCCCATGCCCTCTTGTACAATATTACCAAGTATTATAGCTTTTGGTCCAGTAGTTTTTTTTTATGGCAATGTCAAAATGGAACTTTAATTATAAAGACCCTGTATGTTTGGCGATGCTCGATATGTCCGACCTGCCATGTTTTTCATGAGCTAAATGTTTGGAAAATATCTGGCAAAAGGGTGGCAGCGGGACCAAAATAAGCATTTTCTCTCATACAATGAAGAGTTTAAACGCGACAGTCGATAAAATCTGGAAGTAAAGGCATCATTTCCCCGCTGGGATTAACAACAGTGTGCGTCACTTTGCAAATATCCATTTGACACATGACAGCAAACGGAAACTGACTAATAATAGCATCTTGAACAGGATGTGTGTGAAATTATATGGTAGCAGACAGGCGAAAGAAGCCTGAGTGCACAACTTTGCGGATACATACGATAATTACGATAATTGTCAATATCTTATGAAATGTTTTCCTCACCGTCGAATATGGGATATCTGTTTGGCGTGCTATTGCGTGTGCACTGCTGGTACCCTGCACAGTAGTCATCTGTTCCACAACAGCAGTTGCAAATTCTTCAACGTGTTGCTGCCCGATTCGTTTGCATCCCCGGCCTGGTTGCACTCCTAGAGTTCCGGTAGATTCAAATCGTTCAATCATTTTCCGTAAGTTAGTTATGCTCATCGGTCCTCTTTGTAACGTTTTCAATCGCCGGAATTCACGAAGGGCAGCACTTGCATTGTCGCTCTTCTGATAAAACAACTTGACTAATAACGCCTGGTCAGGCAGAGTAAGTGTCATCGTCATGCCATTCATTCGTGAATGATCGGAAATCCTCAGCCTTGCCTTTTATTGTCATGATTGCTCAACACGGAACGCGCTTATGCAAATGTAGTCATTGTTTTCTTGAAATAAGCGCCCCCTATGGCGACTTTTGGTACTATTTTTTTTTTTTTTTTTTTTTTTTTTGCAGAAATCGAAACTGCATGTTCCACTAAGTATATACACCAAAATGTACTGCATTTAGCCTAATAGAATTCCCGCTAGCGAGCTCTGCACACCTCACGTTATTTCTTGCCCACCCGGTATATGTAAACCGACCAGGTATTTTGAGATATGTCATATTTCAGGCACCATAGAACGAGAAACTGCTTTCGTTTTCAAAGCAAACAACGTTTTTAATCCATAAACAACTTTCAGCTTAGAACAAGTGTTCACAGTGGTGACCACCAGTCTCAATACGTACATGCATTACAACCGCACAAGAAGTTTTGCCCGTGTTCTGTAGTACAAGGAGACACGCAACTTAGACCTTGACAAGCACTATCGCATCAGATTCTACTGGGATTTCATACACCAAGATATGATGTCTTGATATAACCCTATAGGAAAGAAACCAGAGCAAGATCTGGTGATTGCATAGCGTACGCTACAATCCAATGATTACAGAATCTGTTGTCCAGGTGCGTGTTATGAGGAAGTGGCAGACATAACTTAAATGTTGGGTGCTGCTTGAAGAATCGCTTCCAATGGACAAAATGTTCTTGCAAATTTTTTTAATAGATGGCATAAGTTTCAAGACGATTGAATTTGAAATGTGATGAAAAGTTTAGTTCGCAACTAACATCTTGGCCTTTATGCCAGTTATCTTCACGAAAATTCAGACAACTTATTGGGAGTACCTAGCCTGTTAATCATTCCAATTTATGCACGTCCATTAGTTTCGGAGATAAGGCACTCATGCGAGACTTACAAGGAGACTGCATGAACATGTCGTCACGGATTTGGATGAAATTTTAGGAGGTCAATCTACAACATTAACATACCTTCTGTGCAAAAGTATTTGAATCGATGGCCTTTCGTTTCGAAGAAAAAACAAAATTTTTTAACGTTACTATTGTCATGGAGCAAAAGCACACGTCTTCATTCAACAAGCGTCTATGAACGTAAGGGTGCCGCCATTTTGTGGTACTATTTCCCAGCATTCTATGAACGTTAAATTTTGTTTGCAACACGTGTGTAGAATGATTTCACTAACAAGGGAACACACGGACATGTCATCACGGATTTGGGTGAAATTTTAGGAGGTCAATCTACAACATTAATACAGGGTGTTTTTGAATTGAGTACAGATTTTTTGGGAGATGATAGAAGAGGTCCTTAGTAGTATTTTTTGTCATACGAACATGGGGTCCCCGCAGCTCCGTTTACTTACAATACTGCATTGAACAATCAAATGACATCGGGACGCAGTGTGCGTTGGTAGGCCTAGATTATTTTATTTTTAACAATTAACACAAGCAATCTACTGTAATAACTTTTAAAGGAATTGTTTGCAAAGAAATTTCAAGGCGCACATGCTTGTTTGTTGAAAAGTCTTAGGACAAACTTCGTCAAGGAGATTCCATGATATCCAACCCCTTTGTAAAATACGATTAGTCCAAAGCAGTAGGTAAAGACTTGTTTTAAAAAGTTCACTTGATGTACTTTTTACATGTGTAAAGTTAAATAACCAGTACGAATCGTTTTACATGGAATGATTATGCAGACATGCATCTGTGTCTCGGTGCTGCTGGTACCATGAATGGTGCAAGGCGTTTGTATGCTGAACGTTATCCCAACAGAATTCTTCCCAATTCACGAACATTTGGTGCAGTAGATCGTCGTCTGAGAGAAACAGGTGCATTCGCTCGTGATAATCATCAGCGTGGACATCGTCGGTGGTTACGCTCCCCTGAATTAGAGGATGAAGTTTTGGAAAGGTTTAACCGAAATCCATCGACAAGTACTCGTGCGGTCGGAGCTGCTTTGAATACTAGTCATACCACTGTATGGAACATTTTACATGACAACCTGCAACATCCGTTCAAGCTTCGAAAGGTGCAGGAATTATGTCCCAATGATCATGGTCCCCGGCGTGCTTTCGCGGAATGGTTTAGGCAGCAACAGAATAGGATTCCAGACTTTCCTTCCATGGTTTTGTGGACAGATGAGGCAACGTTTACGCAAGAGGGAATGTTCAATAGCTACAATAGTCATCTGTGGTCTCATGTCAACCCATGTGCAACACATGTTAACAGTTTTCAGCATCGTTTTTCGTTGAATATTTGGGCTGGCATGATTCACAATGTCCTGATTGGGCCATATCTCCTACCATGCCGTCTTAACGGGCAAACATACCTTGAAGATGACCAGACATTTGATGTGGTTTCAACAGGACGGCGCACCTTCGCATTACACAAGAGCAGTTAGAGATTACCTAAATGAGACATATCCACGTCGTCGGATTGGCTGTGGCGGACCAGTTGCTTGGCCACCGAGATCGCCAGATCTCACACCGATGGATTTTTTTTTATGGGGAAGCATAAAATCAATGGTGCACTCCGAACTCGTAGATACCGAAGAAGGTTCGTGTTGTCGCGGCAGCAGGTGACATCAGCGACCGTGCAAATCAACTGTTTCCACGCGTACATCAATCCATCATAAGGCGTTGCAAATTGTGCTATGAAGCAAATGGCAGTCATTTCGAACAATTACTGTAAAAGTCATACAGTAGATTGCTTGTGTTAATTGTTAAAAATAAAATAATCTAGGCCTACCAACGCACACTGCGTCCCGGTGTCATTTGATTGTTCAATGCAGTATTGGAAGTAAACGGAGCTGCGGGGACCCCATGTTCATATGACAAAAAATACTTCTAAGGACCTCTTCTATCATCTCCCAAAAAATCTGTACTCAATTCAAAAACACCCTGTATATATAAGATCTGTGGGAAGTTGAAGGCAATAAAGATGTTAATCAGTCACCTGATATGTTGGATACATGCAGATCAGTGTTTTATTCCTGCCTAATCCCATTTTGCTGGCCTGTTCCGTGGCCATTCCGAAAGTGGAGAGAAAAGCCTGTCTCGTCGATGTGTCTGGTACTTTATCCGAGTTCACCACTAAAATAGAGACAATCAAAGCAAAACTGTCAAAATAATTAGGATAACTCGAACTGCATAGCGTCAGGGTCCCACTCTATTACCTTTTACAATAGGAACGCCATCTCTATCCGTGATTATAATTCCGTGTAATTCTTCTATCCTGAGAAATCAAAACCATCAAAAAATTTTTACTTGGCTTGTCATGTGATTTTGCGTCTACGCCTAAGCATTCCCAGGTAGTGCCCGTCTCATGATCGAAAACTTACCTTAATTTCAGTTGATAGAGGAATTTTTTAATTTCCTAGCGAAAGAAGCACAAAAAGGAAAGATATTATGCGAAAATAGAAAGGCGGTCATGCTTAAAAAATTAAAAGAATCAAAATCTAATCCTATGACAAACTTCAGCCATTCTTGCTTCGAAGGAAAACACGGAAACACTAGTTATTGAATAAGTTTACTGAAGCCGCCAACAGATGGCAGCTGTAGAAAAAGCTTTTCCGGTGACTTATCGCCATCTAGTGTTCGAAATGTCATAATCCTACGCTGTCAATTTCACAGAGTATGAAATCCTACGCTGTCATTTCTTTACTCTGTGATCAATAGGTTGATATATAACGCTATGGTCGAAATGAGGAGAAAATCTCGGCAATGTTAAGAATACTGTATAAGAACGTGCATGTAAAAACGAATAACAATGTTAAAAACAAAAATCTCAAGTTTCATGGATTTTCTACAGATCGAAAAATTCAGTGAGGATACATGAGATGTCGTAGCCTAGCCCAATATTTAACATCGTCACTTTCGTAAATCGTAATTCATTATAAAATTTGCTCACTGTTAGTCAATACTTGTCTATTTCCGTCAGTTTTCGCTCCTATTAACTGAAGCTTTTCTTTCAAGTCTTTAACTTTCATCTTCACTAAACTTTTGTAAATAAACTAGAACAAAATTCATAAACCGTAGCGGATGCCATCTGGCGGATAGATTTGGCATTTAAATCAACGTATTTAGCCACTTTTTGGCTGGATGCAGACGATTTTAGACGATAAAATGTAAGGATCGTTAATGTCTGCTTATCAAATCCAGGTTTATTGATAAAGTAATGAAGCAGACTCTGGCCTACTAATCAGACTCAGAACAGCTCCTCCGGAATAAGCTTCTGTATAAATATTGTACATGATTGTGATCTTATATTAAGAGTTTCAGGATAATCAGCTATGGGTTGCTTCTCCTGCCTTGGTGAGCATCTTGGTAATATTTCCTCCATCAGTCCTTTCATATGAACAAGGAATTAGCAGAGGGAATAGTAAGAGTGATGGAATTCTAAAGAAGGAATTCTGTTTTTAAGTCTTCCACACAGAAGCAGACCAGCCAACGGTAGTTATAGGAGGTGTTGGGCCAGCTCACATCTGAAATAGCTATGAAAAATAGCCTCCAAAATGAGGGGCCTAGTAGGGCAAGAAAGCAGTAGGGTGATTTTTTTATCTCCTGGCGGCAGCACTGGTCCATTCTGTGGTAGAGGCACAGATATATAGCAGAGTGAATAGAAGGGGGCAGCAGGCACCTGGTCACCCTGAATCAGGTGATAATCTACACTGAGTCTAATCCACATGGTCTTGCAGTTCTTAAGCTGGTAATTTTTTTCTTATCTCTTACTACTTATTTTTCTAAGTAGTAATTGATACTACTTGCTGCTACTTACTGACCGAGAAATCGATCAACGAAACTTTTTGGTGTAGTTAAGTTTCTTTTAAATATATTAAAGTAAGAATTCCTGAAGTGGTTCTCAAAGACAAACCTGTCATGATATTATTAGGCTATGCCCGTACTACGGGTTTGAAAATGCTGACGATTGATGAGGGGGAGGAAGAGTGCTAGATTTCACTGACGTCAGCACCAACGAAACGGGGCCGACGATATTTATAAATGATGAAACAAATCTAATCGCCAATCAAAAGCAGACAAAATATATAAATTTTCTTTTCATTTTAGTTCTATCTTCTTTCTGTTTTTTCTTTATCAATCACATATTTAAGAAAAGCGAAGCCTACGAGAGAGAGAGAGTCCTATAAATATTACATCTAGTTTCGATCGTGTGTGAAGCATGGTTCCCACATGCCTAAAAACAACGGCAGAAACCACAAAGCAGATAAATTTTATGATGTCACTTCCCGTTTCGTCTCTTCTGCCCGACTGAAAATTTCTGCTTTTTAAGCGTGGTTCCCACTAGCAGAAAACAAGAGGGCAGAAACAAGTGCGTATTTTTTTCTGCTCCTGGAGGTGTCCCACATGGCAGAAACTCAAACACATGAGACAACAGAAGTCTGCTACCCAAGCGCCATCCTTTGCTGTAATTTGGCTTTCTTGCCCAACACAAATACACTGCACCAAAGCCGTCGATCGATCTGATCTAAACGGTCGGTTTCGACTTATCATATCGAATTTTTGTATTCAATTTAATTTGATCAATTTATTTCACACCTCTTCTATTGGCGCTTCAACATCAATTTTCTTTCTCGGCCTCTTCACCTTTGCGAGCTGAGTGTCCGACATTTTTATTTTGAGAGAGAGAGAGAGAGGACGTCACGGTGACGTCACCGCAGAGATCGTTTTCTATTGGCTGAGCAACGGTTTCTGCCCTGCTCCTGCCACAAAAAGTTAAACTCAACCCAACTCCAAAAAGCAGAAGTTTTCAGTCGGGCAGAAGAGACGAAAGCAGGAAGTGACATCATAAATTTTTTCTGCCTTGTGGTTTCTGCTGTTGTTTTTACGCTAGTGAGAACCACGCTTTAGAGTTGGGTTGAGTTCAACTTTTGTGGCACAAGCAGGGGAAAAACGATTGCTCAGCCAATAGAAAACGATCTCTGCAGTAGCTGAGCTGTAGCTCACAAAATAAAAATGTCGGACACTCAGCTCACAAAGGTGAAGAGACCGAGAAAGAAAATTGATGTAGAAGCGCTAATAGAAGAGGTGCGAAATATACATTTATTAATTAATTAATCAAATTAAATTGAATAAACAACAATTGAATGCAAAACTTCGATGTAATGATTGAAGAGGATTGAACGAACTGTGTACACGTACTGTGTGCAGTCGAAGCCGACTGTTTAGATCGATCGACGGCTTCGGTGCTGTGTTGGGCAAAACTTCTGCTATCTTATCCTTTTGAGTTTCTGCCATGTGGGACACCTGCAGGAGCAGAAAGTAAAAAGGCAAAAAAAAAAAAAAAATACGTCCTGGTTTCTGCTCTCTTGTTTTCTGCCAGTGGGAACCACGCTTGAGATATCGGCTATGTTTATAGGACTTTTTTGTTCCATTTGAACCATACAATGTTACTAAACAATTATGCTGGATAAGTTTGGGCCACCCTGTAAAATCTATAACTGGTGCCTTGATGAAATAAGATAAATCTATATTAATTCTTTTTATAAACATCTATTATCGTGATTAATCCACTCCCCTTTAAAAAACAAATTAGTTCTTTATTTGCGAATTTAACCACCTTCCACCCTCTAAGAAATTTGTTTGTTTATTCAAATTTTGAAAATTAATACATAACTCCTCCGAGGCTATGAAAGATTTTCAAAATCTGTTTTCGTCAGTCGATGAATATGGTTCATGGCACGAACCAATCACAAATATTATCTAAATCGGTTCATTGGCACGTGCACAAATGGTACCTCCATCTTCCCGCCTAGCAATTTTCAATGGAGAGATATATTAAGTAATACCGGGTGGGCAAGATATAACGTGAGGTGTTCAGAGCTCGCTAGCGGGAATTCTATTAGGCCAAATGCAGTACATTTTGGTGTATATACTTAGTGGAACATGCAGTTTCGATTTCTGCAAAAAAAAAAAAAAAAAGTACCAAAAATCGCCATAGGGGGCGCTTATTTCAAGAAAACAATGAATACATTTGCATAAGCGCGTTCCGTGTTGAGCAATCATGACAATAAAAGGCAAGGCTGAGGATTTCCCATCATTCACGAACGAATGGCCTGACGATGACGCTTACTCTGCCTGACCGGGTGTTATAGGGAGTGCAAGTGTGACGTCAGTCCTTGGAATTCTTCAGTCACGTGACTCGATTTGGTTCCAAACAAGTCTTCTCGCTTCGGGATTTAACATGGTTCCAACTTAGGACTGGAATAAAATCGCTTTGTATAAGCCCAGTGTTGATAACACATTTAAGATGTGAAATTGTTTAGTTCCTCACTGCTCAAGGAGGAGCCAAAACAGCGATTTAGCCATCTATCGTTTTCCCAAAGAAAGAAAGATCCGCGAACGATGGCATTCTTTTGCTAAGTGATTAAAAGTGATTAAAAAGCGTTCTAATATTAATGTATAAATTATATAATGGGATTAAATGACTTAATAATAGTATCAATTACACAAATTAACATAATAATTTAAGAGATGTCATTTTTACTGGCCGCCCGTTTCAACGTTACTAGTACGTATATTGCGTGGTTCCAATGTTTGGAACCAGCGATCCATTTCCTAGGCTCTCGGCCCGTTCATCGCGCAAATGACGTCAGCTGTGACGTAGTCACTTGCACTCCCTATTAGTCAAGTTGTTTTATCAGAAGAGCGACAATGCAAGTGCTGCCCTTCGTGAATTCCGGCGATTGAAAACGTTACGAAGAGGACCGACGAGCATAACTAACTTACGGAAAATGATTGAACGATTTGAATCTACCGGAACTCTAGGAGTGCAACCAGGCCGGGGACGCAAACGAATCAGGCAGCAACACGTTGAAGAAGTTGCAACTGCTGTTGCGGAACAGGAGATGACTACTGTGCAGGGTACCAGCAGTGCACACGCAATAGCACGCCAAACAGATATCCCATATTCGACAGTGAGGAAAACACTGCATAAGATATTGACATTTTATCCCTATAAACTCACACTTGTTCAACAATTGCTTCCTGGAGATGAACGTACACGAACTGACTTTTCGTTAAAATTTTTCGCACGTATGGAAGTGGATGATGCATGGCCATGGCAAATTTAATGGAGTGATGAGGCACATTTTTATTTGAATGATGTTATCAATAACCACAACTGCCGCATTTGGGCTGCATCAAATCCACAAGTGTGTCTGCCAACTCCTATGCATTCACCGAAACTAACAGTATGGTGCGGCTTTACTGCTTCTTTCATCATCGGCCCGTACTTTTTTGAAGAAATCCGTCCCCGTGGACCGGTGACTTGTTCCGTCAATTCTGCCAGGTATGCCGATATGCTTGAGAATTTTGTGATACCACGATTGCAGGAAAAGGGTTGTCTGGATTCTACCACTTTTATGCAGGATAGTGCGCCCCCGCACATCGGACGTCAGGTGCAGCAGATCTTGCGAGAACGTTTTTCAGACAACAGAATAATTAGTCGTGCATTTCCCACGGTATGGCCACCCAGGTCGCCTGATCTCAACCCTTGTGACTTTTGGTTATGAGGATATTTGAAAAGCCTTGTGTATCAAGCACATGTTCCTGACCTCTCAACCTTAAAGGATCAAATAACGTTACATATCAGACTAATTAATGCAGATATGCTGCGAGCTGCCGTAGAAAATGTCGTGTAGCGCATGCAGCTATTGGAACAGCACACTGGTGGTCATATTGAAACACATTTGGAATTAAAAATAAAACATTGTTTATTGTTGTTACTAAAGTTGGTTTGTACGGTATTTGTTCATTTGACAATTAGGTATTCATTGTTTTCTTGAAATAAGCGCCCCCTCTGGCGACTTTTGGTACTTTTTTTTTGCAGAAATCGAAACTGCATGTTCCACTAAGTATATACACCAAAATGTACTGCATTTGGCCTATTAGAATTCCCGCTAGCGAGCTCTGAACACCTCACGTTATATCAAACAAATCGTAATGACGAGATAGAAGCGGATATTAATTACTATTTTCGCCAATTAAGAAATATGGTTCAGGAAATGAACCATTTTGAAAATGGTTGTACTCGAAACAATGGCACGTGCTCTAATGGTACCCTTATGACACCCTCAAAAATTTTCAATGATATGGCATGTAATATATCAAACAAATTGGGATGATGTATCACGAATGACTATAACGTAAAATTGATAGGCGAAATTGGTTCAAAGACACCTGGTTTAGTGGAACCATTATTGTTCATTGGAACTTTCAATGCTAAAATATGGCATGTAATATATCAAACGACTTGTAATGATGTGTCAGGAATGAATATAATGTAAAAATACTGTTTAATGGTTAATGGATCATTATGGTTCATTAGAAGCTTGCAATATTTAACATATGGTTTCGCAAATGGTTTAGTTTAACCTTTCGGTACTTGGTTATGTCATTCCTTAATGGTTTATTCTTTATTTCTTTGCTTCTTGAAAAATTATCCTCAGCAGCAGAAAACATTCTACGTACCTTGTATGGTTTAGAGCTTAGAGGAGAGACTTGTGTTAGTTTCAAACCATCTCGGGCAATGCTTGATGTGATTTATTCAAATATGTATCTTGTATCGGAATGATAACTGTAGTAAAGAGATTGATGGTATGGAAAATATTGTCCATGACAGGGTGTATCTGAACGGTCTGTACAAACTTGGAGGGGAGGTAGTAGGAGTGATTGTAAGCAAAAAAGTTCATATGAACGTGGGTCCCAATTTGAACGATATGAACAGAAATAAAAATGCCGCCGCCAAGTTAATAACTCAAGTTCCGTAACATCTAGAATGATGAACTTTGGAAACACAACAGGGTACGTAAAAGTGTGTGCCGTTAAAAATCGATCAAATTCCAACCAGTAATTTCCGAGTTACGCATTCAACATCGTACCCGTACTCACATGCAAGTACTAATCAGCAAAAGTACTAGAATCACCCATACTACCTCCCCCTCAAAGTTTG
The DNA here is from genome assembly GCA_023313115.1 of Rhysida immarginata. Taxonomy (NCBI): domain Eukaryota; kingdom Metazoa; phylum Arthropoda; class Chilopoda; order Scolopendromorpha; family Scolopendridae; genus Rhysida; species Rhysida immarginata. The sequence goes on along the minus strand of JAHWFO010012390.1, from coordinate 2,213,397 downwards.
TATGGACCGTTCAGATACACCCTGTATACATTGCGACTACAAACGAGGAAGAGAACCAATCCGACGACGCACTGACAGAAAGGAAAAGCAACTAAGTCTTTTGGAGATGAAGTGTATACTTCACAAACTGGGTTTTATTCATCTTCTTTGGTCGTCTATTTCTGTAACCAAGTTGCCTTCTTCAGCATGTGGGGTTATTAATATTCGAATGATTCCACAATTTAACGTTTTTCTATAAATCTCAAAATGCTTTAGTATGTTCACTGGTAATCGTCAATCCTACTTTCAATTTATATTTTCGGAATGACCTCTTTTGTTTTCAAGACGCGATTTCTATTTACAATTCATTTAACATTACAGATACGGCATCAAATTTCCTCGATGTTCTAGACGAGCTCGAGCCCTCTACTACCGCTGTCCTCCCCTTTCGCCCTGGCGCCATTGTATGGTAATTTCACTTTCGCCCTGTATATTTTGTCAAGGCCCTGAAGAGAGGCTAAGGCTATACGCAGGTAACTTGAATACAACATAGCCAGGGTTTCAAACTGTGATGGTACTTCAAGCAATGTTTTTCACGAATAATCACCCAATTGTCTTAAGTGGTTTTTAGTGGTAGGCGATTCCCTGAAAAATTGAATCGTATCTGAGAGGGTCAGAATCGATTAATCGATTATTGCGAAAAATTGAATCTATTTTTAAAAATATTAAAATTAAATCTGTTTATTGTAATTTATTTCCGTGGTTAAAAGAGTAGCAAAATAAACACATAGAAGAAGCCATTCGATTTTTCCCCGCTCAATGTATCCAGGGTGTATCGGGAATGGCTGGATGAAAGCATCACAGTCCACAACAGGCACCATACCGGGGCGTCCAGCTGCCTTGAATGATCGTGACCAGCGACACATGGGACGAATGATTCAGAGAGACAGGAGCGCAACAGTGCAGCAAATCACAGACCAGTTCAATACTGGCCGCACTAAAAACGTCTCTCGGTGGACAATCTGTCGGAATCTGCCTGCCCTCGGGTTTGGCAGCCGTCGCCCTACACGGGTGCCAATGCTTACCCAGCGTCATCCAACACTCCGGCGTGCATTTGCCACCAACCATCTTGACTGGACTCTGCAAATGTGGCTTAACGTCATATGGTCAGATGAGTCACGATATCAACTGTACCACGCTGATGGGAGGCACCGTGTGTGGCGGAGACCTCACGAAACGATAGATCCCGCATGCCAACAGGTGGTGGGGCGTCAATGATGGTCTGGGGTGCATTTTCCTGGTTTGGAATGGGCCCTCTGGTTATCCTGGACCAAACGTTGAATGGTCCACGGTATCGTCAACTCATCGGAGACCATCTGCACCCGTTTTTGACATTTCAACACCCTGACGACGTAGCAGTCTTTCAAGATGACAATGCTCCACCACATCGCTCCAATGTCGTCCGCGAATGGTTCGAGGAGCATGCAGGAGAGGTCCAACGACTGAGCTGGCCAGCCCGGAGCCCTGACACGAATCCCATCGAGCATATCTGGGATGCTGTTGAAGTCAGGCTCCTGGCGCTGGATCATCTGCCCACGAACAGGCAGCAACTATCTTCGGCTCTGCAAACTTACTACCACGCCGTATTGCTGCACTCCACAGGGCCAGAGGTGGCCCGACCAGATATTAAGTAACTATCCCATGAGTTTTGCTAATTCAGTGTATATGAGAGAGAAAAAGAAGAAGCCGTAATATATTGTGATTGGAAAGTTAAAGCGAAGTTTCTTGATAAATACACGCGATCTAATTCAAACGTGATTGTGGGGCCATCCACTAGGTGGTTGGGCATGCGCAGATGGAAATCAGGAATCAAAGGAAACCCCGGAGTGTACAGACTTCGTATTATTAGGCTATGGTCTAACTTTAACGGAAGTGACGTCAAATTTTTTTTCGTTTTCGTACGAAAAATTTCTTGTAACAAAAAAAAACAAAAACTAACTCTCTAATGACTGAAAGGGGGTGGCCGTGGCCTGGTTGTCTCGTCGGTTGGCTTGCTAATCGATGGAGTTCAGCAACTTCAGGCGCGGCCAGCTGCTGGCTGGGTGACGGCCAGGGCTTGAGGACCACTGCTGGCAGGACAGCTATTTGGGGCACGGCTGTTGGGGGACTTTAGTCTTACCCATTTTGCCGAGTGACTAGTGCTGGTATCCAGCAGTTGGTGATAGCCACTGGTTTGTTTGTCCACCAGCAGCTCTTCCATCATGAAACCCCCCGTGCTTCGGAGGGCACGTTAAGCCGTCGGTCCCGGCTGCTACTGTCATCTCGTAGCAGTCGTTATTTACTGGGATGGCACAAAACTCCCTCGTAGGAGTAGGTGCCGCGATAATCTACCCTCTGTACTAGATACTAGAATGACTGAAAACATTGACTAACGACATTGCATGAAATTTTGTTATAAAATCTGTAAAACTGCAACGGAGTGTTATGAATTGCTAAAACAATCATTAGGTTGCATGATGCAGTTTGACAGAAACTGCCAACAACATGGGCTTCTGGAGATTTCATGCTGCACCACGACAATGCTCCAGTGCACACCGTGCAGCAACTATTGACAAAACAGCACATCGCTCAGGTCAGGCAGCCTCTCTACTCACCTGACTAGCTCCGTGCGACTTCTTTGCATTTCCAAAGACCAAGAACCTCGATTCACGAACTTAATCCATTCCAAGAGCCTGTTCGCGAACAGAGTTGTTCATAAACCGAAACAACATTCCCCATTCGGTAAAAGTTCATAGCAACGTCCCCTAATAATCAAGGAAGACATCGGGCAGGCCCGTCGTGTTTATGCTATGAATTTATTATTTTAACATATCTACTTAATAAGTGAATGGTTAATCATATTATAGGATTAATTTTCACTACCGCACAATAGCAAACGGAAGTCCCACTCTCGGCCCTGCGGGCCTCGCTGGTCACTGTTTTCCGTCACTCGAACGCCATTCCCACTCTCGGCCCTGCGGGTCGTCGTTTTCCGTTACTCAAACGCCATTCCCACTCTCGGCCCTGCGGGTCGCCGTTTTCCGTTACTCGAACGCCATTCCCACTCTCGGCCCTGTGGGTCGCCGTTTTCCGTTACTCGAACGCCATTCCCACTCTCGGCCTTGCGGGTCGCTGTTTTCCGTTACTCGAACGCCTTCGAAGCCCTCCGGGGGCAAATTACGATATATACCCCAACCTGTTTGGTTACAGGGGGCAACTGGTTCCCCCCCCCCCCGGCCGATTACAGGAGGTTAATGGTCAGTACTTACTTAATTTGTCACAGAAATTAGCGTGATTATTAGGGGACACTACTCTGAACTTTTACCCCCCATTCAAATCAATGTTAATACAATTCACCCGTTCCAACGATCAAAAACAATTTTTTCATTAATTTTAATAAGAACGTAGTACAGTAATTTAAGAATAACATTAACGACACTGACACACCTATGATGTCATTAAATGTCTGAAAGACAAGTTATAAAATGGGAAGCCCGATGGGAGGTGGGCACCCGACTCGCAGATCGGGAATTCTCCTACCCAAACCATCAGAAAGTTTGACGAGTATCATATGCTCGAGGCTTCGAGAATAACATTAAAGATATAAAACCTAAATTGCGAGCGATATTCACACAAATACAAAATGACCGAATTGTTCGTGAACCGTGGTTCCACTGTTTGAGGATGTGGGCGTGACAACACAAATGTGACAGCAGAGCCCTTGGCCATAATGGCTGACCAATGGCCATAATTCCGTACTCGTTTCGACCAATGGCCGTAATGCTTGTCTAAATGAATTGGTGCAGACGGTGCTGATTTTGAAGGTGAGTTTGAACCGGATTTTCTTTTGTAGCCTCAATCCAGATACTTTCCGGACAGGCCTCGTACATTTACTCACTCTCACGATGCCAGGCACCAACTCACGAGCTCTGCGTAGGCTACCGAGAAGAAAACCCACGGTTCATTCGTTTAGGCAGGAAAAATTTTGATACTTTTTTGTACACATCTCATGCACAGAAGGCGGCAGGACAATCTTGAAGGTGCGTTACGGCATGTGTGTAGATAATTTTCACCTCTCCCTCGCATTCAATAAATCAACGCTAATTTTACATAAAAAGGACATCTTTATTAACTGCATACAATTCTTTGGCATAAAATTTGTCAATCAATTGTCAATTAACTTTACTCATAATTATATTATCAATCCAATAGAACCACTTCACTAAACAGGCTTTTCCGTAGACACATACGACATGTTAATACAAGTAAATTAGTTTGTTAAATTTAAGAAATCACTTTGATACAACTTGGAAAAAAAAATCAATTTTTCTCCTTATTTTTATACACTGATTAATATTAAGAAAAAGAAAACAAACCCCCTCAAAAACAACCAAAAAAATCCTGTATAATTGCAATTCACAATGAAGGGAAGATGAGGTAATGTAATAAGTGATGATGCACAGTTGAAGAGAACCAAAAAAAAGAGTGAAATTTCCCTTCCAAATCATTTACACCAAAATGCGTTTCCTTCCTGAGCCATTATCCTTGCTATGCTGAAATCCGATCTGCAAAGTCAAACATATAAATCATAAATGTTCATTTGTTACTGTGCAACATCAGGTTCATGTTGGCAAACTACCACCTACTGTCTCTTTTTCTACGACCCATCCAACCCGCTTATCCGTTAGGGTCACGGGGGCAGCGACTTGGTGTAATACCCAAGCGACTTGAACCCAGATTCTCCATTTAGTCTCTTACCCACCGGCTTAGAGAATACCAACTGCCTAGGAAGACCGGTTTGCAGCATTCGTGTCACGTGGCCATACCAGCGCAACCGAGATCTCTCGATGCGGAGAAGTAGTGGCTCAACACCTAAAGACTCCCTTATCGTGCTGCTGTGCACTCTATCTAGTAGAATAACACCTGCCGCACCTTTCAGAAATCTCATTTCGGCCACTTGTACCCGTGATGGCACTCTTTCGGTCATTACCCGAGACTCGTGACCATAGGCGAGAATGGGGACAAACATAGACTTGAATTAGCTTTGCTTCCCAGCTCACATTTCACGTCTGCCACAGCTTGCTCTTTATCCTGCCGCCCATCAATCGTGAATTCAGTCCCGAGATACTAGAACTTCTCCACCGGTCTCATTGGGGCTCCCCTGACATGGAGAGCACGCTGAGCAGGATGTCTTAAGAGGAAATTGACGAAATTTATTCTCATGAGTCCAAATTTTTTTCTCATGTCGCGATTACAGCTTTGGTTTGTTTGGTATTAACGTCCTTTTCAATTGCTATGGTCATTTCAGGACGGCGTTATAGGGGCCGCAAATTTTGCCTCGCAAGGGTTCTTTAACGTGCAGCCGGCAAACGACTACACGGAACCAACGGCTTTACTTCCCTTCCAAAGGAAGTGCGTGATCTCGGGATTTTCCCCCTGAAAAAATCCTCGTCGTCCTCGGGCATCAGAGGCGATCACGCAACCCGAGGCCGATGATTACAGCTTTCGCTCGGATCATATTTCCTTTTCGGAGTGTAACTATCAACGCTCTCTCGGCATCTTCTATTAAGTAGAGGTTTTCTTTTGCCATATATGAGCGGTAACAAGAAACCATTCTGAAACGCTACTAATGTGCAAGAATGACGAGACTCGGGTATTGAAGGGGGTGCCAACCTCAACCCTTTTAATGAATACAGCCAAACCTTTTGGTACTAAATTTTGAAAAAAAAATAGGCACGGAAATATCAGTGTGTATAGGGTTGTATGCCACCATGACTCAGAGAGGTTTCATTTGAACAAATCTTATATACGAGGGGCATTCAACTTTGACTTGGACTCTCCAATTTTACAAATCATACGACTAACACAATCACTACTTTCCCTCTCTTAGAATATACGTGTTCCAGCGTTCTGCAAGCTTTCATGTTCCAGGCTGAAGCAATTTCAACAGACATCGACACATTAGGACAGAACTTCTATGGCTGGCGAGACTCACCATATGGTGCTGGAAGCCTCTGACGAATTCCAGGTCCCCTTATCCGCTTCCTTTCTATGTCCATTTCTAACTTACATACAGACTAACCAGTTCTTCTTGCCTACTGCTGATATGATAACGCATACCAATGTAAGCAATATTAACTAACTTCATCAACTGTCCAACTTTAAAATACACAAAGTCCAGGTCAAATTTGAACATCCCTCCTAATAACTAACGTACCGTACTTTCGTGAATATACCCCGCACCCCTGTATAGGCGAATTTTATGTAAAACAATATTGGAAACTCCGCACTCTAGTATTCTCTGCAGGGTATTCAACGTACGCGACTTAAAAAATTTCGAACTACAGTACAGATCTGGTCGAACGAGGTATTCGGAAGCCAGATTTCAGTGACAACGTCAAATTAATGCTACATTTGCTACAGTTTTCCGTTCATATTTCTCAAACAGTTTATTAACGCAACAATTTCTTCTTCACTGAAACCAAGGAAATTAAGTTCTTCACGAGCATTCTTGTGCGGAGTAAAACAATTTGAAAAAAAAATTCGTGGCTGGCATTTATTCAAATCGATACTGAATGCGAACGCTAGAATTGAAAATCGATTTTCTTGTTTGCTGGCGGTAAAATAAATGGCAGCCAGGTAGAATTTTAAAAGAAGTAAATGACCGTTATCTTCATTTGAGACAGTGTTAACGTTGAAAGTGAATGATCACGACAGTTTTTACAAGTAGCCATACGTTTACTGGCTGTCGACATTTTGCTTTCGCACTGATGATGGAAATTCGAGAAATGAACTGAATTTTCTGTAAAGTTTGGAACATTCAGCATGTATACGTACACTACATGATCAAAGGAGTTGGGACACCCCAGTGAACACTTGGACTGGACTGAGCCTGCCCATCAAGGTGGACGAAAACCTCAATGCTGACGGCTACAGGACCATTCTGGATAACGGGGCACTTCCAGCGCTGTGGGAACACTTCGGTGACAGGCAGTTCCTCTTCCAGCACGACGATGCGCCTTGCCACAAACCAAGATCCACATCCGACTGGTTTGACGAGATGCGGGTTGAAGAACTGGATCGGCCCGCCCAGAGTCCTCATCTCAACCCCATCGAACATCTTTGGAACGAATTGGAACGACGTGTGAGATCCAGGATGGAGGTCAATACCTGTGGACACATACCGTAAAATTGTGGACAGTATGCCATGTGGGGTGAAGGCAGTGATAGCAGCTCGGGGTGATCCTACACACTACTGAATGAAGCTTTTTGTGGCTTTACGGTAGAGCAACAGGTGTCCCAACTCCTTTGATCATGTAGTGTAAATGGCGGTATATCGTAAATGTTGAGAAATGTAAAATAAATAGTGAAAGTTCATGAAACTGGAAGTAAAATTCCGGAGCCATGCCAAAAATGCGTTGTAGCGGCCCGTGTTAGACCAGGTCCGTACTGTAATATTATCTAATGCAGAATATTAACAAATATGATTAATTTAAATACATCATAACCCATTTATAATGAACTTGCTTCCTTCATTTCAAACCCACTTATCAGTTAGGGTCGCGGGGGCAGAAGCCCTATGGAGGATCTCCAGCGATCGCGATCTTCTGCCATCAAGCGCACGTCCTCCCTAGTAATACGCAAGCGACTCGAACCCAGATTCTGCATGCAGTCTAGCTACCTGGTTCTAGGCCGACCCCTTGGTCTCTTACCCACCGGCTTGGAAAATAACAACTGCCTAGGAAGACCAGTTTGCATTGGCATCCGTATCACGTGGCCATACCAGCGCAACTGAGATCTCTCACTGCGGAGTAGTAGCGGCTCAACACCTAAAGACTCCCTTATTGTGCTGATGTGCACTCTATTTAGTAGGGCAACACCTGCCACACCTCTCAGAAATCTCATTTCGGCCGCTTGTACCCGTGATCGCACTCTTTCGTTCATTACCCAAGCCTCATGACCATAGGTGAGAATGGGGACAAAGATTTGAAGACGGAGAGCTTGGCTTTGTTACCCAGCTCGCGTTTCGTTACCACGGATTGCCACAGTTCACGTCTGACACAGCTTGCTGCACCGATCCGAGCATCCAATTCTTTCTCCTGGCGTCCATCACTCGTGAATAAAAATTTTTAAAAGCAAAAATCCGTGTTTAATGAGTTTTTTTCATATCAAATCCCATTTAATAAGGAAACAATTCTACGTCTACGTGAATTTTGTTATAAGTGAGTTATGGTGTAGTAATTTTATTACAACCTCTGACAATTAAGTTCGGTGAATGACACAGACAGGTTGAAACATGTTTAAACAAATTTGAGAGAATCAGCGCTGCGAATGTTTTTATAGTCTTTAAACAGGACATTGAAGAGTGAAGGTGTAGTGCGCGTGACCGAAACCCAAAATTTATCAGCGAACGAAACAGACTCGTGAAATGCTGACAACAGCTTACAAAGAAAGTGGTATCACTTTGAAGTGCGTTTATGAGTGGTTTAAACGGTTCCGAGGAGGCCGGAACACCGTGGAAGACGCCCCCTGAAGTGGCCAGACATCCAACATAATGTTACAACCCTAAAAACGACTACGTCAGGAGTTTCCAGGACTTGTACAGCCGTTCCCAGAAGTGCATTACCATCGACGGATAGTAACTGCTGTTTCATGAAAGCCAGCAATCCACTCGCAACATGAGGTCGTTCACCGAAAATGGAGAAGGTTGTATTTATACAGCCATCTCCATTATTGTCAGTTAATTATCGTTCCGAAAGGTTGGAATATTAATTAACTTCACTAAAGTGAATGCGGCTAATATTTGAAAAATTACCGTGATCGATTTCATTATTTAAATTGTACTGCTTAAACTGACCCAATCATATTTGGATATGGTGTGTTTCAAGAGTGGAAATGTTAGCAAATGTGTGGTTCAGCATGCTATTCATGTTTAAAAAGAAATTTGTAAAACCCGCATCCCCTCCCCAGGATGTTTAAGAGTGTATAACCCACAGGGTACATTCATGAAAACACGGTAATACCAATTATTGAACTATCGTACGTCTTCAATTCTTCTGCGGTTTTAATTTCAGTTTTCTTCATTTTTATCGGTCTTTTTGGATTTTTCATGAAGAATAGTCTTACTATCGGTCGATTCAAAAAACATGTTGGGGATGTCGGAACCAAAGTAGATTTTGTTATTCGTAGAAATGGCTTCAAATTTCTTCATTTCTAAATATTCTTTTGTTAAAAGAAGCTACGAAAAAGAGGTTACCGCATTAGAACAACTAAACACTGAGAAAACTGCTCGCAATTAAATAAAGTCTCAACAGAATTCACCTTATTAGCTCGAGCCATTTGTTCCTTAGCATAAAATTCCGCATCAGATCTTTTTTTCTCTCTAGCATAGTGCATGTCATCTACAAATCAAACATATCATCATGTCCATGTTGAAAAAAACATCATTGCAAAAGCATTAAGTAACAAAAGAAGCTCCATGCTATTATTGCGGAGGGACGTGTCTATCCGTCTCAAAATCGGCATTATGGCAATGCCAAGATACACGAGCAGATATCAGAAGGTAACGCCATTTATTTTTTTCAAAGAAAATTACAAAACAAATAAATGCAGCTGAAACTACATGTCTTACGGCCGGTTGCAACAACGTCAGTTAAAACTAACTCTTCGTTAGAGTCACGTTTAACATTCTTTGTATTGCACCAAGAGAGATTAGGCATTAACCAGACGTTTAGTGGCAGTTTAACTTAGTCGCTCGATGGCAATGGCTTAGCTTCATGGTTAGCAAAGCAAAATGGCATTCCACAACCGAAATATATTTTAAACTAATTGGATAAACTAATTACCAAACGGATAAATGGATAAGCTAATTGTACAAATGATTATCTGTATGGGCATCGTGCTTCTGGATGTTGTGGAATTCCTCTATTAGCGTGCGACTCAGATATAGCATTAATAGACAGTGCCTTCAAACTTCTATCGTCTAATGATACTATCCTTCTAGATTTAGTACGCTCATCTACAATTTCCACCATTTCTGCTTGTCTTGATCGCCCAGCTTATCTAAATGATGTCAGTGACTTTCTGAGTGCTAAGCAAAATGGTGAATACTTTGGCACTACAAATCCATTGAGAAATCACTGGACTGAAGTGAGGAAAGCATCAGAGAGACTTGCAATAAGTTGGCACTTAGAAAACGATCTGCCAGTCATAACCGGTCATGAGCTAACATTAAGATCTAAACAAAGGCTTCTAATGTGTAAAAATCTACGCTTCGTCTTAGCCAACGACCATGCATCCTCTATGCTTTCTCTCCCAAACCAAGGCAAAGCAATGGAATGCGTCGCTGCCTCTCCCGCCAGTTCACATTATATGCTTTCCGGATATGCCACACGATTCGCTGACTGGCGCTTTATTCACCAGGCAAGATTAAACCTAGTCCCTCTCAACGGTGTGTCCCACTCTGCAAGTGCATCTAATAAAAGCTGCAGGAGGTGTGGTTTCATTAATGAAACTCTTCCTCATGTTCTGTGTCACTGCATGAGACATGCCGACGCCTATCAGTCGAGGCATAATGCAATCGTTGAGAGACTAAAGAAGGCAGCAACACCAAAATTCAGAATCCTGAAAGAAAACCAAGTGGCTGTTCAAGGCTCCAGGCTACGCCCTGACCTATTACTTGCATGCCGAGAATACTGCTTCATTGTGGACGTTACTTGCCGATTTGACAATCGTCTACAAGCATTTGCTGCAGCAAGGCAGGAAAAAATCACTAAATATGACTGCCTAATATATCTTTACTTTTACTATTTTTATTAATGTACTTGAAATATTAAATAGAAATAAATTTGGATAAACTAAATGGATAAGCTCTTTAGATAAGCTAATTATCAAACAGCTAAATGGATAAACCATTTGAATAGCTCTTTGGATAAGCTAATTATCAAGCAGCTGTTTGGATAAGCTAAGTGGATAAGCAAAATGGATAAGCTAATTGGATAAGCTAAACAGATAAGCAATTTGAATAAGCTCCTAGATAAGCTAATTGGGTAAGCTAATTGGATAAGCTAATTTTCAAACAGCTAATTGAAAACAATCAGCCATGTTGACCGGAAGTTTCATTGGAGCAAAACGTACCAATCACAGCCCTCGTTACTCATATTCCATCTAGTTAGTTAACCGAGACTTAACTAGGGTTGGTGCAACATTTCCCAGTTAAAGGACTTAACCGATCGTTAACTAACCGAAAGTTAGTGTTGTTTTCACTGACATTGTTGCAATCGGCCGTTAATCTACTTTTCCACAAAGGCATCTTGACGATTTAGGCATTTATCCCAAAGCGACCCAGTTTCATAATAGCCTGCTCATAGAACTCCACTGGCTATAAATACCTCAAACCTCTGACCACCCAGAATCTCTTCATGGGACCGAGGAGGTGGCAGTCCGAGGGTGCTCATTTCTGATATCCCCTCGTAAATCAGCTCGTTTGATTCGATTTTCTTTCCTACCTTCAATCTCCGAGATGCGTTTTAGCGATTCCTTTTCCATAATTTTTTGGTTGTACTGTATCTTAGCAACTTGAGCAACTTTTTCAGCCTCTATCAAGGCTTTTTTCCTCTCCGTTTCAGCATCTTTCTCCACAACCTTTTGACGCTGTTCAGCAATCAACAATTTTGTTTTTTCTCCTTCCCTGAAAAAAAACAAATCTTCCTTAGTTTACGCACGTGCGGTTTTAAAAAACAAGCAAAAACGCTTAAAAACAACAAAAAATTAGCATACAAATCTAGGAACTAGAGCTTTACATTAATTCATAATTCCTTCGTATAGATTCAGGAATCTTGGGCTTTGTAACACGCACAGCTTGAACATACAAGCCCGGCGCAACGGTGTTCAAATCGTCCTGAATAGCTTTCTTAAGATTTTCATCTATCTGATCTAGTAGAAAAAACATTAGTCAAATTTCAAAGTCCATTTACTTAATTCATAACGAATACAATTAATACGCCTGATTACTCTCACAGTAACCAATGCTAACATCATACGAGGTGACAGATGTGTGAAATAACAGCGCTGCTGCTGTCGCTGTCGACCAACTTTGTAGCAAATCCTGCTTACTGAAAATGGCATTTTTTTTTTTTTTTTTTTTTTTTTTTAATACTGGTAATCCAATACGCCCGTCTAGGGCCTGTATGGCTAGAAGCCGATGAGTTGGGTCCCTGGATGAACCTGGATTAACGACTGCTGTATGATGGTCAAGGCAGCCGGGGAGGGAAGATCGTGAATCACGGATGGTCGCCCATCCAGTGACTAGCTGTGCCTGATGTTTCTTAACTTCACAGAAGTTGTGTTTCAGTGAAAGCCCACCAGGCCACGGCCTCCCCCCATTACATATTAAGTTTGTAGTGTATATTTTATTGTTTCACTGTTCATAAGTGATGAGCATGTAATTTATACCGTATTTTTCCGAATATAGGCCGCGGCTCTAAACCCAAAAAAATCGAAAATTTTAGGAGTGCGGCCTGAAAACATTTTTTTTTTCTGAATTAAAAAGTCATTATTGGTAATTTGGATATAACAAAAAAAAAAGATCGAACTACTTCGTTTTAGCGTCCCATAGTGCAGGGTGATTATAAAGTTACGATTTCAA
>JAHWFO010012390.1:2138980-2155733 GCA_023313115.1 Rhysida immarginata | reverse complement strand
TGCCATTGGAAGCAACGGAAAGTTGAAGATTCACATTATAGATGGACATTGCACAACAGCTCAGTATAAAGATGATCATCACAACGTGTTCATCCCTTTGTGCAAAGTCTAGTTTAAGCAAAAACCATGGATTTAGCAGCAGGACAGTCCTGCAATCTATACTGCACGAGTTGTGAAAGCCTATTTTGAGAGCAACAACATGTCCACTTTTGCTTGGACTGCTCGAAATCGAGATCTCAATATTTTTGAGAATGTGTGGCATCTTACGGAACAAAAAATTTACCAAAACACTCAGTACAAATCTCGAGAACAACTAATAGCAGCCATTCAAAAAGCTGTTAAGCCAAATGTTATTAAAAGCTTATTTAATTCTATTTCAGGTCGTTTGTCAAACATTGTAGAGTCAAAATGATATCAAATATCAAAATAATTCATTAGTTAATGATGTAATAATACTTGTTTCTTTTTATGTGATACAAATGTGGTCCAAACTTTTGGCCAGTCTTATTTTGATTTTAGGTAATAAGAAATATTTATTTTCTTATTAAAAAAAAAAAAATTTGTTATTACCTAAAATCAAAATAAGACTGGCCAAATGTTTGGACAGGAAAGAATTGGATGCTCAGATCGGTGCAGCAAGCTGTGTCAGACGTGAACTGTGGCGATCCGTGGTAACGAAACGCGAGCTGGATAACAAAGCCAAGCTCTCAGTCTTCAAATCTATCTTTGTCCCGATTCTCACCTATGGTCGTGAGGCTTGGGTAATGACCGAAAGAGTGCAATCGCAGGTACAAGCGGCCGAAATGAGATTCCTGATAAGTGTGGCAGGTGTTACCCTACTAGATAGAGTGTACAGCAGCACAATAAGGGAATCTTTAGGTGTTGAGCCACTACTTCTCCGCATCGAGAGATCTCAGTTGCGCTGGTATGGCCACATGATACGGATGCCAATGCAAACTAGTCTTCCTAGGCAGTTGTTATTTTCCAAGCCGGTAAGTAAGAGACCAAGGGGTCGGTGGATACCAGGTGTCTAGACTACATGGAGAATCTGGGTTTGAGTCGCTTGGATATTACCAGGGAGGACATGCGCTTGATGGCGGAAGATCGCGATCGCTGGAAATCCTCCATAGGGCTGCTGCCCCCGCGACTCTAACGGATAAGTGGGTTTGAAAAGTAAGTAAGTAAGGTAATGTGAAACCAAAAACACAGATATAAATTTGTTTCTTCCCTGAATATTGTTTCATATTTACTTAGAGTTGCAGGTGTAAAACAGTTTTCGTATAAATTCAGTTTTTCTTGACATTGCTGGTTGGTCCAAACATTTGGCCATTAGTGTATCAGTAGTATCACAAAGTCCCTATTTTCAACTATGCCAATTGGCCTTTCAACATTGATATAACAAATTCCGCTTTACTGGTCCCGTGTGAACGGGGCATTACTGTCACTAAATAGAAAAGGGGTACTGTAAATACTGTATTTAGCGCCGGACCTGAAATACCGGCCCGCCTGCATTAAGCGCCTGGGGGTCCGCTGAATTTTTGCAAATAAGCACCGGACCTTCAATAACCGCCCGGGCGTTTATTTTAGTTCGTTTCGTGGATTTTTCTTCTCTTGCTACTTTCTCACGGGAATGTTTGCTCTCCCAAATGCCACTGCTAAACAGGAAATTAGATACCAGCATGATTGTCTTCTAATTTCTTGCTTTTAATTTTGGATTCAGTCAAGCAATATAGCTGATGAAAAATGAAAACTTCACAGTTATAGCATCAATTTTAATCTCGCAACAGTAAAAAGGCTGAAAACCATTCTACAGAGGCTACAGCCAAACAGTTTAGCATTGATCCTAACGGGAATGGAAAGCACAGCAGGATACTTTAGAAAAGATGAAGGAGAAGGGCAAGGATTTTGCGTAATAGTATCCATCACAGTTGTGCAAAATTTTATAAGCGCCGGACCTGTAATACCGGCCCGCCTGCATTAAGCGCCTGGGGGTCCGCTGAATTTTTGCAAATAAGCGCCCGGGCACTTAATACAGTATTTACGGTATACAGAGTGTTTCAAAATTATGTACAATAAATTTAGTGACATATTCTTCAGGTCAAAAGAAGACGAAAATGTTCTATAACACTTTGTCTGGAAACGATTTATTTACGCGATACAGCCAACTAAACTCGTGGCTCCAAATTACAGGAATTGTCCAAATGTGGCTGAGACAACGTTGTATCCATTGGCAAAATCGTTGTCGGTGTTGATAGTCCGTTGGGTTCACTGGCTGAACCAGTTGCAGGTTGTATGGATGCAAAAGCTGACTGTGAAGAATGCGCCTAACAGATGAGTGCAGAATGTGTACCATGGAAGAAATACGATGTGTGCTTGTCTATGGTTCATCATGTATGATGTCAATTATCACATCCTCCTCATCCGGAGAATGTGCTACAGGCCACCCTTGTCCTGTTTGACGTCCAAAGGAACCACGCTCCCTCAAATGTCTGTCGACAGATACAAATGTTCGGTTATTTGGCAAACGTCTATTCGGAAAGCGTTCTGGGTAGAGTCTTCTTGCTTCCACAGCATTTCCGTCGCAAGACCATACATTAGGTGCATGTCAGTGTATTCTGCACTGGAATACGTGTACATGACTTTTTTTTTTTTTACGTAAATCGTAATGCGTATGTCAAAGCAAGCAAATGTTCTGAAATTGATATTCCTAGTGGATGTAGAGTAATGGAAACAACCGTACACAACTAATGGAACAACCTTAAAGTACGTTTAAATGGAAGAAGCCACTCAACCTAGTGTTGGGTCGAAACGCTGGAACTGCTAAAATATCATCCGCCAACTACCGTGCTTCACTACTGTATGATATTGGATTACTCACAAAAAAATCGTTTCCAGACAAAGTGCTATAGAATATTTTCGTCTTCTTTTGACCTGAAGAATATGTCACTAAATTTATTGTATATAATCTTGAAACACCCTGCATATCAGTTCGTTAGAGGAGGGGGGGGGTCTGGGGGGCACAGCCCCCCAGTCTTTTAAAAAATAAATTCATTTTTTTGGCCGCATGATCAGTCATCGCGCGATGTGCAGATAGTGAACATTAAGCATAATTTATTAATTAATAACGAAAAATCAATTATTAGTCCCGTTGGCATAATGCCTGGTACTCACCTTCTTCAACTCGATGTAGCGAGAAATTAACTAAAACAGCCAATAATGCAAAAATTCCTGCTAGTCCAGCCAATACATTAGCCATGCCGAATCTATGGGAGGAAAAACCGATAAGTTTTTTACGTAACTGGTTTGCAATAGGAATATAAAATTTATTTTTTCCTTCAAGCTACTTGTAAATCAAACTAACAAATGAAGATGTAATCACGTTTGTACGATATCGAATCAAAAAAATGAAAATTAAGTAAGGTCCAATCTGAAAAATTGGGTCAAGCTTTAATCAAATAATTAATATTTTTCTCACGCATTTATTATTAAATTAAATTATAAGCGCTACTCCTTATAATAAAATTTTTATTTTATTAAAAATCAAGAGTAGCGAAGTCGATTTTTGTTGTTATTATTATTACAAATGAGCGGCCACGATGATTTGATCCGCACTGGTTTTTTTAGATTAGCGTAAGCATTTGGTATTATCAATCATTTGATAAGTATTGTATCATTATAACTCAAGTACTCACTATATACTCTCATTGTGGGATGCGATCTTACAAGTGCGGCGTTCGGCGTCGCGTTCTACGTTGCTGGTTTCGTAGCTGAACTCTTTACCAATTAAACCATCTTTGTTATTGTAGATCGAATGTTTCATTTGCGAAAATCGTATATAGTTTTAAAACTTCATAATATTGGTTTGTGATGATGATGTTTTTCTCGAGCGTGATCGAGAGAGGCGGCTCGATTTCCTTCCTCTTCATCCTGAGGCAAAAGGGCTACGCTTGCTGGGTTAACCGTCGCCGTCGAGCACAAAAAAATTGCTAACTTGCAACGCCAAGCGGTCATTGCGCAAGCGCCGAAGCATTGAGTAAAATGGCGGGTCAGAAATTTGTACTCGCTCCCATTTTTGGAGTTCTCTTTATTCGCTATTACGAATAATGTCAACATATCGTGTCCATTATTAGGTGAGTTATTGTCGAGCGCCCGACGATGCGCGTGAATTGTGCTTGGAACGCAACGTAAGGAAATGCTTTTCGCAAACGCTTTTGTTGACTTCCGTAGTTGTAATACTAATAACTGTCGAAGGATATTGTTGTCTCTTCAGCAGATTAGGCTTACAACTCATTCAATGTTTCCTTATTTATTTAGTAAATACTCACGAGCAGAAAGCGCAGCTTTTTGGTCTTGTTTCTTGTTAGCTAATCAGTGGCAGTCGCTGCTTCGGACGGAATTCTTCTCTTTCACTGCAATCGAGCCCTTTTCCCTATTTCCTCTCCGCGAGATTTGTGAAACAAGATTCTCAAGATCATCGTAGCGCAGAGGGGGCATTGAACTTAAAGCTTTTTAATTTGATAATTAGCTCTACTCTGTATTTATCTCGTTCCTATTTAGATAATACTAAGACTGAAATAACAATAACACTAAATGTATACACTATTATACACAGTCCTGGTCAGAATTATAAACCTAACTAGCATTTGCATGCATGTAATCGACATAGAAAGTGATTAACTTGAATGCATAGTGGAAAGATACAGAAACCTGTTCAGAAGGATACAACATTGAAAAACAAAGTGAAGTCTTTTGTATAAGAATGTAGTAAGAACGTTTGTATCGATCATCCGTCTTTGCTCGGTGCCGAAAGGTCAAGGAGGGCAGGAATCCACTGGCAATGAACTTCGAAGGCAGGGCCAGCAACTGCTGTCAAGGAGATTCGTGTCCAAGAATTGGCTTCGATACCGCCCATCGTCCACGATAAGCTGAAATTCAACGAGATCTGTGCCAGACGGGTACCTAAGCAACTCGCCACGATCCAAGAAACTGAAGATGACGCCGCCAGTAACAAAAGTAACGGTAACCGTTTTCTGGGACGTTAAGGCTTAGATGTGCCCTCTAGGGTCGGAACGAGTTACGCCCGACCTACAAAAAAAAATTGGCCCTATACAAATTCTAAATCAACCACCACCTGGATTTTCCAGCACTGCCTCTCGGAACGTTGATCGATGGTGTCATGCTCTCGCGTGTTATGTGAACGGTGCCAGCGAAATAGCAGGGTGCGGAAAAGTTGCCTGACCATTGAAGTTCGAGTGACAAGGTAATCCTCGTCGTTTTCATCTTAGATTTTAACAATCGTTGGGGTTAATCTTCGGTATCTGCACAATCGCGCGATTCCTGTAACCAGCCGGGGGGAAACCAACAACTGCCCCCTGTAACCAAATAGGTTGGGGTATATATCAGTTCGTTAGAGGGGGGGTCTGGGGGGCACAGCCCCCCGGTCTTTAAAAAATAAATTCACTTACCTTGGTCGCATGATCGTTTGCGATTGTGCAGATAACGAAAATTTACCGTCGTTGGAAATAATGAAGGTTGGATTGTTGGTCGGACTAATGTGGTCGGGTGTTTAGTATGCCGTGTATTGCTAATGGTATCCCATGAGGTACAGAACTACGAGCGGCGTTTGATTTTGACGACCGATTGTTTGTTTAAACAAAACTGCGGACAGCGACGTGTTGACCAAAGTGGAACAACGAATAACGGTAGAGTTTCTCCGCGATGAAGGTGTGAAAGCATTTGAGATTCACCAGAGATTTCAAAGACAGCTCACCGACTCTTGTTTGTGATGGCAATTGCATTCTGGGACATTGATGGCCATATTGATCACTGAGGATTAACACTCGATTCAGCTTTGAGCAATAGTTTTCGCATTATATCGTATTTGATTCATAGTTTCATTGTCCGAGAATTATCTATCGAATCGAGAATTAACGTTTGCGCAGCTGGTTGAAATTAGTTAAACCGAGACGGGTGACTTTATCGATAACTTACGACGACGTAATAGTTCTTCAAGAAACTGGTTTGTTTAAGAAGAGTCGACCTCGAAAAATATATTTGGTTAGAAAGAATGACGTACAGTAACTTGTTTAAGTTTTTATTATCAAGTTTTGCATAACCAATCCGATTGAGTTTAATAGCTCATTCACCTGCGAATCATGATTCGATGGATCCTGATTGATGATTGAAAAGTATTCACAATGCACACAAGCTGGTGTGATTGATCAACGCCACCTAGTGAGCGTTTCTAAAAACGCTGCTGAAGGAATCTGTGCTGAGGCTATATAGTGAAAAATCTGGGTCGAGGCGAACGATGTTCGGGAATGTCATTAAGTGGGTCATAATTGACGTCGGGATCGTGATTCAGACGTGCAGCGTGAACGAGGTATCTCAGTGAATCGTGATTTAATCCGAGAATCCCTCACTCAGTGGTTGGTGAATACGAAAGGTAATTCCGAACGAAGTAATCCTGAATCGTGGATTATATGATCCGAGTTTTAATTTTCGATTAGTGAATACGGCCGTTAGGGTATTGTTCACGTAGATTTTCTGGAAGAATGTCGAACTATAAATGCACCCTACAACTGACGTTTTGAAGTGGTCCCTGAAGCTGGCACTAAGGAAAAAGCGAGCAGGAGTCCTTACCAGTGGTGTTTGTTTTCTGCAAGACAATGCCAGACCACACACGGCCAAGCTACTATGGATATAGACGGAACTGAAATGGGGCATCTTACCACATCCTCCATCCAGCCTAGATGTCTCCCCTTTTGGACTATTGAAAAAGTGATGAAACAGGGTCTACTTTGCAACAAAGTTGGCTTATTATAGAGACGCGTTTCGATCTTCGATGATCTTCGGTGTATCGATATTTGCAAGTGGATTCCAACATTTCAATACAAGAACCACAGTTACCGCAAGCTCGCAAAGCTAAATGGTTCGAGATCGCAAAGCAACGTCAGTTGCGGGACGGTCAGTGGTAACTAATTTGGACGGCCCAGACGGTCAACAATGCTATTGGCACTACCTACATGGAAATTCAGAAGTGCAAACGAGCGGGCAAATGGTTTGGTGTGGGTTTTCCGCAATGGGAGAGGGGGACACCTGTTTATAATTCTGACCAGGACTGTGTGTTGTGTGATTTGTTGTTTTTTAACGTTTGTAAATTAAAGCGATTGTTTTTTGTTTCTAGGCGAACAATAATGATAAAATGACATCAAGATTTGGAACAAGAACCTACAGTCGGCAACACAAAGTTTGCCAGTCAAGTATCCAGTTCGAGAAGGTCTTCAGCGACAAGAGCAATCGCCCGACTGCCGCCAAGTCTGCAGGTATTCTTCACAAGTGGGGGAAAACTTCGTTCACGTCCATTCGCAACAGCCACGTGAATGGGCAGAAAGTGCACGAAGAGCAGGTGAAACGGCCAAAATTAGCCTTGGATGAAGATCCATTTAGTTTTGAAGCAGAGCCTGACTCGTGCAATTCTGCCAAGATCGTGTCCACCTACACCCTCTCGGTGGAGAAAAAGACTCTCCCCGTCATAGCGAAGCCCAACAAGTTTTTTAAAAGTGGTAATCGAACGTTACTCGGGAGTTGCAGATCGACGGCGAAGACGCGCCAATCGGAAATCATTTGCAACTTGCCGCCTTCGGGTAATGATCAATTAACGGAACTGACTTTGGAGTCCATCCACAAAAACGTTGACGTCGACGACGACGAGAAAGGAATTCCGTCGTTGCAAACCAATGCGGACCTTATGTTAAAGATACCTTCTTTGCCACCAAAGACCTACAGCGACGCCAGTAGCAGTCCGTGCGATCCTTCGGACATAGGGGAGCTGCCGCCCGGCTCGCCGGTACTGGACGAAAACTATCCGCTTCTACATTCGAAGGAGATATCAGACCCGGAATGTGTGAGTGAGTTAGCCAAACCTGACGTTTTTGAAGAAAAATTGGTAATCAAAAGAACAAACCGTTTTTTTCGTACCTATTCATCCTTTAAAACTCAGGGAGACGACAGTGTTTCAGACGATATCAACACTGTTTCCACGAATGACAGTGTTGATAACAAACTTTCCAATACTTTAAACCTAGACACGTTGTACCACGTCTCGCAAACAAATTCGTGTCAGAGGAGCATATTTAATTCTGAAGTAGAAAGTGATAACTCAAACCATTCTTTCCTACCTAAGAGTGAAATATGCACACCAACCTCCGATGCTTGTGATTCGAATGACGACTCGCAAGCGATGCATACCGAGTTTGCAATATCATCATCCGATTCCAGTGATATATCTAATCATTCAAAAGTGGATAATGAAAAATGTACAGAAAGTAATTCATCTCACTTGCCTAGTTCAACATTGTCACCCGACGTTAGTGTAGTGTGTTCTGACGTTTCGAAAGACGATGAAATAGTCATTCCAAACTTTCCTGTTCTGGTCGCTGCACCTGTAAAGATGATGATGATGGAGGAGGGGAAGGAGAAGCCGGTTGAGCAGGAACAGGAATCGCAGCCAGTGCCGCCTTTAAGGAGGAGTGCATCGGAAATACCAATTACGCCCACTACCAAAGTTGCCCCCATTCTAAAGACAAGGAGGATATTCAATAGCCCTAAAAAGGTGTGAGATGTTGTAAGGAAAGAAAATTAGTTTTAAGTTAATAATTATCGTTAGAATTACGTTAATACCCCGTCTGCACTACAACCAAGAATAAGCTAAGCTCTTTCTCTCTCACTCCAACTTGACGGTATTGTTGTTTGGGTTATGCAAATTCCTAGAATGCAGCTCGTGATGCTCTAAGCCAACCGTAAACTGCACTTTATGATAATGCATATGAACATCCGAACAGGTTACCACACAACAACCCAAGTTAGAGTGAGAAAGTCTTTGCTCGTGTTTTTTAAGCAATGTTAGCAAGTTTGATTCCCAATTGCATTTTGGGAGGAAGACATTGATGACTTGCGTACTGTACCAATCTGCGTCACTAATACGGATTATCATCTGAAAGTCGGGCTTGAGAGGGGGATGGTGCAGATGCTCTAGCGTCGAATTTTAAGCTAAACTAGCTTTGTAGTGCAGATAGGGCAAAAGGGTATGAAGTCTTTGGTACAAGCAGAATCAGTAGATAGGTTTGGTCTCGGGACCTCCCCCAAAAGGTGCCTAATATAGGCTTTTATGATACTAGCGCTAGCTGTTCTAAATTAGCTGTTAATGTCGAAGCCTCGTGCAACCTGAAAACTACTGTGCTGTTTGTTATTCGATTTTCAAAGGATTACATGGGCTCACAGCGAATCAATGAGCACTCAACGGCTGGCATAGCATCACTTGAGTTGATGCGTAGCATTGGGGTTGTTACGAGTCCTAAGACCATTCCTATATCTTATTCTGGTAAAGAGTGGTTGAAAACCTAGCTACAGTCGACTCTCGTTATAATGAATTTCACCGAATCCATAAAAAGTTTGTTATAACCGATATTTCGTTATATGTGAAACCCAATTTTTTAATGTAAAAATGCATTTTTCACCTTAGACTTCGTAGGGTTTAATTGAAATTTGAAGTATTGTGACTAAACGGTGATGAAATATCCTTAATCGAACGTAATCAAACAAAAAACGTGATTTCCATTCGACTTCGCTCGTTTGGTGAAATTTTTTTGATCAAACACTACCAAAAACCAGATTTTCATTCGAATAAGTTTTTATAGTGGAAAATCGGTCTTTTCTAATGGATCGAGATGCTCAGTCGATATATAAACAAACAGTTTAAAGATCTTTGAAAGATTTTTTAAACTGTTTGATGTAAATTAAAAGAACAAATTCGCGAACTTTTTCAATTATTTGCGTTCTCTCTTCTCCCGCCCACTCCCAGGTTAAAGCCATTGAGTTCCGAATAAATTTCTTTCAAACATGTGCTTCTTTATCAGCATTTGATATTTTCATAATGTAGTTTCCTTTCTTCAGTACATGATATTTTCTAGAAAGATTTTTGCTTCTATTTTTCGTAGTCATCGATCAACGATCGTAACCTGAAGAAGTAAATTCTACTTGCTTCCACTTACGATCTTTCTCCATTTTCCAGCATTTCCGCTTTTGTATGGATTCTTATTGGCTGTTTTCAAGCAAACAAAGACGTCATTTCCGCACTCTCAAAATCGGAGTACAATTTTTACTGTTTTTTTTTGTCTTTACGTGAAATAAGCCTAACGGCGTGTATTGTGAATTGCCTTTACGATAAATCGTTATTTTGCCCAATTTACGAGGTCATTTTTAGTTATATCAGGTGTGAAATTACTATACATTCAATTACGTGTCATTGGAAAATTACTTTGTTTTACCTGATTTTTCGTTATAAGAGGTTTCGTTATAAGCATTTGTTTTTTCTTAACAAAACTGACGGAGACTATGAAAAACTTCGTTTATTTCAGTAATTTCGTTATAACGCGAGTCGACTGTATTAAGATTAAACGCCAATTTCTCAGCTAGTTTTAAGTAGGACGTTGAAAATTTGCGTGATAAATTTGTGGCATTGAGGCATTGTTTAACATTTGGGATTTTTGGATCACTAATTTTGAAGGGTGCGTAAGAGCCGGTTCATTCCTGTCCATCTGGTAATTGATGCAAGATGGTGCACGCCCTCATTGCACAACTGCCATCTTCAAACCGTTGCACAGAACGTCATTGCACTGGATGATTCCAAGCACTATGGATGTGGTGTTGATTGGTTGCCTCTGCATTCACTTAATGCCAGTGGTCCCATTTTTTGGACCTGTGGGCCGTTCTACAACACTGGTCCAAAAAACACAATTGTTTACCCAAAATGCCTTGATGTCAAGAACTCAATTTTAATTCAATTACCGTATTTATTCTACTATAATACGAAAAATTTTAGCCTAAAAAAAGGACCTAAATTTGTGGGACCGCATTATACAAGAGTATAATATTAGTACTGCAACGACTGAGGGGGGGGGGGTTCAGCAAATGAACAGTATATACAATGTACAGTTCATTATACTGTACAGTAATTGGCTTTTTATTTTAATTTTCCTTCGCCAAAAGCTAATACGAAATTAACTTCAAAACTGCGTCGATCTTATAATTTTCAACAGTAATCACTATAAAAAATGTTGGATATTTATAGATATCAATAAATAAAATAAAGAAACTAACTTAGGGTGTGTTTCGATAGACTCACGGACCTCGCAATCGTAGGGATTCCTCTCTCTGAATCGTTTCGATAGGTTTTCGTGAGGTGGTCTCGCCCGTTTTGATAGAGCCGAGAACCCTATGAGAAGGGAGGCCCCGACCCCACGAAACGGTCCGAGCTTCCGAGCTCGTACAGCTTCGTGAGAACCGATCCAGCTTGTTTAAAGATGGCGACAGCCCGTTTCGATCCCGTCTGGGTAGATCGGGTTTCGTGGTATTCGCAGAGCCATAACACAATAATATATAACATGTCGATGTCTGCTTTCAACAACGTCAACAGTAAATTACAGTTAGTGTTGGAATTAAACAAGAAATAAAGAGTAATAAACAGGAAATCTCGGATGCAGCGCAGGAAGAAAGAGTGGAAAGTGAAACAGCGCCTGATACCTCCCCATTGCGTTTCGATAGCATGATCGTCGCGATTCTCTCTTTAGCTCAGTGGCCACAGTTAACTCGAGTTAGCTCTTGCTAGGTCTGTGAGTCTATCGAAACACACCCGTAGAAGTTAGAAACGCAGCTCACGTTGCATGCCGCCATTTTGAATAAGTTAACGAACATCTAAAAGGAAGGGCTGTGCCCTGAAAATTTATACATTCTGTAAGCATTCCTGTTTAATGAAATGAGCGTTATTGTTGAAGTATCTATTATTTCTTCCTAATCTATTGCTAAAGAGTTTCTACATAAGCATATACTGTTAAAATGAGCAGTTAGCTAGTAGCTATTGATAACAATTTGCCTAGCATAAGTAATTACATGCTAAATCATAGCTTGGAAAGATTCCAATGGTATCATAAAGATATTAAAATACAGGGTGGTTATAATTAAAGTGATACCATTTAGACTCTTCTAGCAGCCGTTCTGGTAATCAAATTTTGACGAAACTTGAGATATATCTTATACAGATCATGGGGAAGAGAATTTTGCAATAACAAAAAAATTAGTTCACATTTTGACCGCTACGTCAAAATATGGTACATGAATAATAACAAAAACAAGTTAGAAGCAGAGGAATTTATAAAATCAAAGCGTTTGTTCAATGTGCATTCCATTTGTGTCAATGAATTGCATGTTCCACAGTAGAGCCAAGGGTTTCCTGAGGAATCGCAGTGATATGGCGTGTTATGCTTGCTTACAATTCAGGGACAGTCCGTATTCTTCCTCCATAGACATAATCTTTCAAATATCCCCACAACCAGAAGTTACGAGGATTTAAGTCCAGTGAACGAGGAGGCCATGCAGTTGGAAAAGTTCTCGAAATCACTCTATTATCTTCAAATTGAGCATGAAGCAGTTCCTTCATTTGTCGTGCAATGTGGGGTGTTGCACCATCTTGCATAAAGATAGTAGTGTCTAAACATTGTCTTGTAAAGCAGGAATGACTTTCTGCTGCAGAAGTTCGCAGAAACGAGCACCTGTGATTGTACATCTTTTAGTGCCTTGAGGAGTGTTCTCTTCAAAGAAAAAGGGGCCAAGAATGAAATGTGAAGTGAATCTGCACCATACAGTCACGTAATCAGAGTGCAAAAGCTTTTCAGTACCCCAGATGCAGCTGTTTTGAGCATTCATTGCTCTGTCTAATGTGAAATGCGCTTCATCTGAGCACAAAATGTTCCAAGGCCATGCATTATCGACTGCTATTCTAGCCAGAAACTGGCAAGCAAAATCATTGCTTTTTTTTTTCCGGATCTTCACGAAGCAACTTTTGAACCACCTGGATCTTGTATGGATACCACTTTAAAATGGAATGCAAAACTTTTTGTATAGACAACGGAATAGACAAATCACGTGATACGGCTCGAGCAATTGCTGAAGAATATTGGGAACTTGAAGCACTCTCCACGTCTTTCACAGTCTCATTTGCAATTCGTTTCAGTCCTCTCCCTGGCAGCACACCCAACTCACCAGTTTCTTCAAATTTCTTAATCATCTTTTTTAAACCATTAATGGACGTTTCGCAAGTTTTTCAAACGTCTATATTCTCTTAGTGCAGCAGAAGCATTATTGCAGTTCTGGTAAAACAACTTCACCAATAAAACTCGATCCTTTTTAGCTAAAGCCATCGTGAAGAATGACTTTACATTTAATTTCCCCGTCATTTTAAAGCTTTTCTAATTTTACATCTCGTTTGCATAACGCCTCTGATTGAGTAAAAAATCTCAGATAGTTTCTTACATGACCAGCGCCATATTTTGACGTAGCGGTCAAAATGTGAACTAACAGTTTTTATTGCAATATTCTCTTTCCCATGGTCTGTATAACGTGTATCTCAAGTTTCGTCAAAATCTGATTACCAGAACTGCTGCTAGAAGGGTCTAAATGGGGTCACTTTAATTATAACCACCACCCTGTACGTACCACTAAACCCATGTACCTTTGAACCAATTTCGAGTACCAATGATTTTACGTTGTACAGTCGAACCTCTGTACAACGAACGTCGATATAGCGAAATTATCTCTTGTAACGTAACGCTATGTACTGGACAACGCGAAAAAATTTCTTTGAGACATGAGGTCGATGATGTCATATGAGCGAAAGGAGTTTCCAGTCCTGCAGTCATTACCGCTAAAGCCTCATTCATTGAATTTGAGATCCAGTCCCTGAAGACTGACAAAGCTGCAGGTGATGATGAAATCCGGTCTGAGATGCTAAAGGCCTTAAATCAGGATGGTATCCTGTGGTTGACTCGAGTGTGTCAGGTTGCTTGGATATCTGGACAGGCTCCTAAGCAATGGCAGACAGCAATTGTGAACCCTATCTTCAAAAAGGGAGATCGGAAAGATAGGAACAACTGTCGAAGCCTCTCTTTGCTCAGCATTCCTGGGAAAGTGTACGCTAAGTGTCTGGAGAAGAGAAGTCGGGAAAAGTAGACTCCAAACTGTCGGGGGAGCAGTGTGGTTTCCGACCTGGCCGAAGCACGACGGATCACATCTTTGCTCTAAGACAAATCTTTAAGAAATCTACGCTTGCTTTGTGGACCTCAAAAAAGCATATGACAGAGTTCCTTGGGAGAAGCTCTGGCAAGTGTTGCAAGAGTATGGAGTGGATGGGCAATTACTGGTTGCTATCATGTCTCTGTACGAAAGCTCTGAGATGTGTGTCCGGATAAATGGCATTGAGTCAAGACCGTTCACCATGGGCGTTGGACTCCGCCAACGGTGCGTACTATCGCCCCACTTGTTCATTATCTTTATGGACTGGATAGACAGGGGCAACCGAGGCGATGAGCATGTTTGTGTGGGCGACTGCCTGGTGGAGTGGTTGATCTTTGCTGACGACCTTGTCATCCTTGGGTCTTCTCACACGAACCTTCAGCATGCACTAGACTGGTTTGCAGCCAAATGTGAAGATGCTGGGATGAAGATCAGTGTGGCTAAAACCGAGGTTCTGGTCCTTTCAAGAACAGCCTGCTCAGTGCGCTCTCCATGTTAGGGGAGCCTCATTGAGACAGGTGGAGAAATTCAAGTATCTCGGGATTGCATTCACGAGTGATGAACGGCAGGAGAAAGAATTGGATGCTCGGATCAGTGCAGCAAGCTGTGTCAGACGCGAACTGTGGCGATCCGTGGTAACGAAACGCAAGCTGGGTAACAAAGCCAAGCTCTCCGTCTTCAAATCTATCTTTGTCTCCATTCTCACCTATGGTCATGAGGCTTGGGTAATGACCGAAAGAGTGCGATCGCGGGTACAAGTGGCCGAAATGAGATTTCTGAGAGGTGTGGCAGGCGTTACCGTACTAGATAGTGTACAGCAGCACAATAAGGGAGTCTTTAGGTGTTGAGCCGCTACTTCTCCGCATTGAGAGAACTCAGTTGCACTGGTATGGCCACGTGATACGGATGCCGCAAACTAGTCTTCCTAGGCAGTTGTTATTTTCCAAGACAATGGGTAAGAGACCAAGGGGTCAGCCTAGAACCAGGTGGCTAGACTAAATGGAGAAATCTGGGTTCGAGTCGCTTGGATATTACCAGAGAGGACATTCAATTTTTCAAAAAATAGACGAATTCAGAGCTCCTGCTACTTCGTCAAGGGGAATTATTTTGTTCATTGAAGCGTTTAATGGAAGCCAACCAAAAATAGAGAGGGGAGGCTGCCAATTGATTATGATTTGAAGCCACTTTTTTGGTTAAAATTCACAAATAGAAAAGGGGAGGGGGGACTAGTTATTGGCTATTGCTTTTAACGTTTGACTAAGTCCACATTAAAATTATATTAGGTAATCTAGTTAAATAAGTAAATGGTTCCAACAGTAGCAAGTTTTTGTTTAATGTTTTGAAGCTAATACATTTGTTGAAATAGTGTATATTTAGTGATGATCGTAAATTAAAATATATCAGTGTAACAAAATACATTTGATAACGTGAAATTTAGTTCGTTTTTCCTTAAATTTTTAGTTATGATCAAATATAGAAAATTGCTTAAGAGAATTTTAATTAGTTTTAATAAAATTTTACAGTATTTGAAATTACTATGTTCTTGTGAAGGAGAGATTTTTCGAATGGCCGTCACAACGCAACGGGGAAGAACTTTTCTTTTGTTTCTTCCCACGTGCACCCAAATCTAATGGACAGATTAGATTGTTGGTATATCCTAATCCAGGCAGATTTTTGAAAAGGTGGAATTTTCGGTGATGCACTCCGAACCATTGGGCATATGCTGATCAATCTGTGCATAATCACGGCAGCATACGTTCGCACTTGTGATGTCGGCATATCTTCACATTTAAATGATAACGTGAGGTGTTCAGAGCTCGCTAGCGGGAATTCTATCAGGCCAAATGCAGTACATTTTGGTGTATATACTTAGTGGAACATGCAGTTTCGATTTCTGCAAAAAAAAAAAAAAAAAAATATAGTACCAAAAGTCGCCATAGGGGGCGCTTATTTCAAGAAAACAATGAATACATTTGTATAAGCGCGTTCCGTGTTGAGCAATCATGACAATAAAAGGCAAGGCTGAGGATTTCCCTTCATTCACGAACGAATGGCCTGACGAAGACGCTTATTCTGCCTGACCGGGCGTTATTAGTCAAGTTGTTTTATCAGAAGTGCTGCCCTTCGTGAATTCCGGCGATTGAAAACGTTACGGACGTCGGGTGCAGCAGAACTTGCGAGAAAGTTTTTCAGACAACAGAATAATTAGTCGTGCATTTCCCATGGTATGGCCACCCAGGTCGCCTGATCTCAACCCTTGTGGTTTTTGGTTATGGGGATATTTGAAAAGCCTTGTGTATCAAGCACATGTTCCTGACCTCTCAACCTTAAAGGATCAAATAACGTTGCATATCGGACTAATTAATGCAGATATGCTGCGAGCTGCCGTAGAAAATGTCGTGTACCGCATGCAACTATTGGAACAGCACACTAGTGGTCATATCGAAACACATTTGGAATTAAAAATAAAACATTGTTTATTGTTGTTTCTAAAGTTGGTTTGCACGGTATTTGTTCATTTGGCAATTACGTATTCATCGTTTCCCTGAAATAAGCGCCCTCTATGGCAACTTTTTTGGTACTATTTTTTTTTTTTTTTTTTTTTTTTTTTTTTTTTTTTTTTTTT
>JAHWFO010012390.1:2053900-2117878 GCA_023313115.1 Rhysida immarginata | reverse complement strand
TTTTTTTTAACCGGGAACAGTCAGGGAATATCATAAAATCGAAAATTTTGAACAATGTCAATAATATTCTTTCATGACTGCCTTTTTTGTCTGCTGATAATCAGGAAAAATCAAGGAAAATTCAGGGAATTTTACGAAGTCTTTTTGCTAGGCACCCTGGCATTCCTAAACTTTTTTATAATTTCAATTTCATGTGTCATAATATTGCATTTTTCTCGCTGCCCCCTTATTATTTCCTATTTGTCCTCCATCCTGTCCTATCCCAACAGTTCTTCTAATTAATCTCATTTGTTCTCTTCTTGTTTTTCAGCCAATACCGCATTACTGTTCCCCATGCAAACTATATATAAACTATAGTACAACTTTCATAACTTGAGGATAATTGTCTAATATTCTATTTGCTTTTAGAGAATTATCCTTTTTTGCTTTGATAAAGGATAGTCTGTCTCTATACGAAACGTCAGCTTTTTATTTTGATTTTGATTAATTATTTTTGTTTATTATATCTTATTTTTTATTTAATTTGTATTTTTAATTTATAACTATTATTTAATCCATTTCTAAGGTAACTTGATTATCCATTCAATTGTCGTCTGCTGCTACTTCCAA
The DNA here is from genome assembly GCA_023313115.1 of Rhysida immarginata. Lineage (NCBI taxonomy): Eukaryota > Metazoa > Arthropoda > Chilopoda > Scolopendromorpha > Scolopendridae > Rhysida > Rhysida immarginata. The sequence goes on along the minus strand of JAHWFO010012390.1, from coordinate 2,117,269 downwards.
TGCTTTCATGTGAAATGGATTTGTGCTTATTGCGGAGTAGCGCAAGTTTCCGCCAAGAAAAATCCTTGAAGTTTTGTCGATCAATTATGTGTGGTGTTAAAATACCAAATACTTTTGCAAAAAGACAATTGCTTATGCGAATTGTTTTTTACTGGTTATACTCTTTGTTTCAGATCTTATAACCACCACTGAATTAAAACGTGTTAAAACTTTGCTATTAATCCAGGTAAAAAAAATTTTTATCAAACCCTCTTCCAAATTCCACATTAGTTACACTATTAATCATCTAACTACGTTTTCAAATGCCTAAAAACATGATTCAAGCTCACAAAATGCACTCTGATAGTTAGTTTCTATTACGTGGCTCATATGCCAACATCTATAGTAATTTTTATAAATGTAACGAATGGTAAAAAAGAAAAGTTCATTCAAATAGCATTTTGCACAACTTACCGTCAAAGTCATGAAGTTAAGAAATTTCTGGAGAATTGAGACCATAACTTTAAAATTGTTTTCGGGCAGGAGAGCCTTTACCACTTTAGCATATTCCTACGAGACGAAAATTGTTATAATGTAAACAAAAACTGAAAAAAAATGCCAAGATTTTAAAATTAAAATAATCTTTCTATATACATAAAGAAGAATGTTTGTGGGTTTGTGTGTATTTAATACAAATCTACAGTTTTCTTTCGATCTTGATGAAATTTCGCAAACTTGACCTTCAAAGCATGAGGAAGGTCACTGTCTACCTCAGATTTCGAAAAAATATACTTACTTACCGGTACTCTTCAAACCCGCTTATCCGTCAGGGTCGCGGGGGCAGCAGCCCTATGGAGGATCTCCAGCGATCGCGATCTTCCGCCATTAGGCGCATGTCCTCCCTGGTAATACCCAAGCGACTTGAACCCAGATTCTCCATGTAGTCTAGCCACCTGGTATCCACCGACCCCTTGGTCTCTTACCCACCGGCTTGGAAAATAACAACTGCCAAGGAAGACTAGTTTGCGGCATCCGTATCACGCGGCCATACCAGCACAACCGAGATCTCTCAATGCAAAGAAGTAGCGGCTCGACACCTAAAGATTCCCTTATTGTGCTGCTGTACACTCTATCTAGTAGGGTAACACCTGCCACACCTCTCAGAAATCTCATTTCGGCGGCTTGTACCCACGATCGCTCTCTTTCGGTCATTACCCAAGCTCCTGACCATACATGAGAATGGGGACAAAGATAGATTTGAAGACGGAGAGCTTGGCTTTGTTACCCAGCTCGCGTTTCGTTACCACGGATCGCCACAGTTCACGTCTGACACAGCTTGCTGCACCGATCCGAGCATCCAATTCTTTCTCCTGCCGTCCATCACTCGTGAATGCAATCCCGAGATACTTGAATTTCTCCACCTGTCTCAATGAGGCTCCCCTAACATGGAGAGCGCACTGAGCAGGCTGTCTTGAAAGGACCAGAACCCCGGTTTTAGCCACACTGATCTTCATCCCATAAAAAATAATAACTATCGATAATAAATCGATATTCATGATGGTAGGGCACATTAATAAGATGTATCGCATGACCAACAATGCAAGGCAGAGTTTGTGCAACAATGATATATACACGCAATTCACAAACACTACGCACGGACCAACAATATACAGGGCGATTCATAAGTAAGTATACAGTTTCCAGATGCTATAAAACTGAAATAGTTTAATACACTATCCCCAATTGCAAACCATTAGGTAGGTATACTCAAAGTTTTTTTTTCCTACTACCGAGGGAAGTGACATAGGAGATAACGAGCGTGTCACGTGACTAGGTAGTTAAAATGGCCTATTTTGTGATCTTGAATTGAGCAAAACGGAATCTGTCACTGTTGTTCCAACGGCATTTTCGATCACGATTTCGAAAGCAACCTCCAACTAGGAAATCCATTTACGATTGGTTTAAAAAATTTGAAACTACGGGCCGTTTATGCAAAGTTCTTAAGTATTGGCAGAAGTTGTCGACAAAGTTCGCGATGCCATTCAACATAGCCTGGGGAAATCAACGCGAAGAGCGAGTCGTGAGGTACAGAAACTGTCTGGAGAATTTTGATAATAAGTCCGTAAAAGTGTAAATCCTCTCTCACCCCAATCGATTCAGTTACTTTAACTCGTGTTTGGGGAGAAATGGATTACCGGTTCGATGTGCGTCGTGTGACTTAGGATTTGCACATAGAACATCTGCCACTGTCTATAAAAAACCTTTAAACATTCACGTACACTTCTGTAATTGGTAACATTCACGTATACTTACTTTTGAATCACCGTGTATATCTCATGACCAACAACGCAAGGCAAAACTTGTGCTATATAAAAAAGGTTCAATTTGTAACAATGCATAGAATTCCTGTTATTCAGGCTTTTCTTAGAATTGACAGTTCTTTGTACTTAACAATTTCTTGAAAATCTTTAAAAATGATCAGTAACTGGAGATAATGGAGAGTCAGCAGACCATTGAGAAAAGAGTGGAAAGATGACAGAGGAAGCAGTCTTTTAGCTCTGTGCTGTATTGAGCAAATGGCGAGCATATCAATATAAGAGTTGATGACAGCTAGACTACACAAGTGAGGAATGGCCAAGTTTTGCTTCGAGACATCGATAGAAGAATGGGAATTGCAACAACATCAAGTGTAATTCTACATGTATGCTGTACTGTATTTGTATTGAATAAAATAAAATGCTACGCTTCATGTATTCTTATGTTTTTCTATTCATACAACCTGTGACAATAAAGTTCGGTGAATGATGCCATATTGAGAGTGGATTGCTCGCTTACATGATGAAACAGCAGTTACTATCCTTCAAATTAATCCCCGTCGATGCTAATGCACTTCTGGGAACGCCTGTACGAGTCCTGGAAACACCTGGCATAGTCGTTTTTAGGGAAAGCCTTCAGTTGGCTCGTAACATTACGTTGGATGTCTGGCCACTTCGGGGGGGCGTCTTCTACGGTGTTCCGGCCTCCTCACCACTCATAAACACACTTCAAAGTAATAGCACTTTCTTTCTAAACTCTTGTCATCATTTCACGAGTCTCTTTCTTTCGCTGATCCATTTTGGGTTTCGACCGCGCGTACTACGCCTTCTCTCTTCAACGTCCTGTTTAAACACAATAAACACACTCGCAGCGCCGATACTCTCAAATTTGTTTAAACAAGTCTCGACAGGATACGACGATGGTGCACTCTTACGACCGTTAGCAATTTGACGTCATTCACCGAACTTTACCGTCTCTCAAATCCTTAATTTAGCATTAACTCTAGAGTCCAACGTACCTTGTTATCTTGAATAAGAATACCAAGCAATAAAGCAACGTAAGCAGCAATGATACTATCTTCCATGTGCTTTCCAGCCTTTTGAAGTGCTAGTTGAAAGAAAAACAAACATCATTGAATTCCATATTAAAGAACAAAAAATACAAATCACACTCGTTTATTTCGATTCTACATATATCCCAACCTTTTGTTAACGTGTCCTCAAGATCCTCTTGCGAACTTTGAGAGGTAACTACAGTCTCGCCTTCTTTATGTTCATCCTCGTTTTCTATTTTACCATCCAGTAGAGAGTCGGTTTTAGCCTCTTCTTGACGTGCCGTCTCTTCCCTTTCCATAAACAACTAAACAGATAAGAAAATTAAGAAACTTATATAAATGACCACACACTCCTACACCAATGGAATGGACGTTACACAATTCACACGAAATCAGACTTGTACGGTGGAATCCATGCTCACGCACCAACAGCTGCTGTAATTCTACAGTGTTACGTGGCAATTTACTCGTGTAAAGGCCGTTTTCAATTTAGCGACTTTTAGCTTTCTCCTAATGTGCAGCAACTTTTGTCGCTCTCTCAAGACCAATGGACGAGAGGAAATTACTCACTCCGATCACATTCAGGCTTTGAATTTTTACTATATCATTTCTACAAACCTAGCGTCAAACTTCGGACACCAAGTAATTTGGCTAAAAACACAGTGAAAAGTGCATACAGAGGATTGCAGGCTAATGAAAATAGATTTACTCAGTGTACATGCAACAATATCAACATCGATTTAGAATCGATTTAATGGTGTGAAATAATTTATTCAAATTTATGTAAAATTGCCTTGTCAACAGGTTTCAAAGAACTTCGTACACAAGGGGTCGCCTGCATATAGAACTTTCCTGAAGGCTGTAGAAACGCCCAGAATGCTTTGCAGCAGGCTTTAAAAGCACCGTCCATGCAACAGAGCACAGTATTCGTGTTGTTTTGAACCATGGGACGTGGTAAGCCAGTAGAAACGTGGATACGGCAACAAATTATACAGCAGTTCCAGAATAACAAATCCCAGCCAGCTATTGCCCATGACTTATCAATTCCACTCTCTCTCTACTGTTAATGGGATCATCAAGCGTTTCAGAATAAATCGGGAAAACAGAACCAGGGACTGCACCAGGCAAGCATCGATTATTCAATGTTAGGGACCTACGAGTATTTCGACGTTACATTGTGAAAAACAGGCATGCTCCCATAAGTGAAATGACTGTTTGGGCTCGAGAATATTTTCATATACCCATATCCAAAAGCACAGTCCGCCGTTACATCAGAAGATGCAACTATTACTTATACGCTACCAAGAGTAAGCCATTTATGAGCACTGTAGCTAAGCGTCGCCGGGTAGCATGGGCCAAAACCCATCTAAAGTGGACCTTTGCCCAGTGGAATTGTGTTCTGTGGTCCGACGAGTCCACCTTTGCAGTGATGTATGGCAACAACGGTCGCAAGGTGCTAAAGACCAAGACGAAAGTAATCATTCCGACTGTTACCAGAGGAAAGTTCAGAAGCCTGCATCGCTGATGGTGTGGGGCTGCACGAGTGCAGCCGGGAGAGGATCGCTTCACTTTTGCGAAGGCACTATTAACTCTGCTGCCTATATAAACATTCTTCAACAGCATCTGCGTCCATCGGAACACCAAGGCTTGGCTACAACAGCAGCCTTTCAGGGTGCTTGACTGGCCTGCCTGCAGCCCAGATCTGTCACCCGTTGAAATTGTATGGTGCATTTTAAAGTGAAAAGTCAGACAGCGGAAGCCTTGAACACTGCAGCAGTTGCGGGCGTGTATTTCCGAAGAGTGGGACAAAATTCCAGTAGAAACAACGCAGAAGTTAGTGTCCAGCATGCCTCAACGACTTCGGAGCGTTATTCGTCGGAAAGGTGACGCCACTCAGTGGTAATGTGCAATAAACGGTACGGTGTAAGAAGTTCATTGAAACGTGTTGAAAACAGAACATTACAAAAAGTCGCTTATTTCATTTTCTCGTTGTTTTTTTTTTAATGTTAAAATGCTATATGAGAGTTGTAGTAAAGCTCTGTGCACTCAATAAAGTAATTTTCATTTGTTTACAATTAGTTTCGTTGTACTTATCCAAAATTCTGTAGGTGTCCGAAGTTCATTGATGCTAGGGTTGTAGATAATGAAATTAACATCCAGTAAAAAAAAGTCTCTATAGCAGACGTGGGCAAATGAGGCTCTGAGAGCCACAGGCAGCTCTTCGTTTAGTTAAGTGCAGCTTCCATTGAAAATTTAAACCTGTTTATAGTAATTAACATCTATTTCCTTAATTTATTAATGAGTTCGGTAATCTTCATAAATTTTCCGGGGCTGGAATCTTGTGAAACGAAGGTAAGGCTTTCAACTGTTGCACGATAATAAATCACACTACGTGAACCACCTTGTCTGCACGGGACATGCCCCAAAAGAGCAAAGTGAAATGATGACCATTCTTCATCTACGCAACGACTCATTCAAGACCACCACTCTCGAAGCTATTGAGATGTTTAAAGCTAAGATCTCCTCTCCAGATCACCTCCTCAATTGCCAAACCGTTTTTGATATTTATTCTATTTTAAATTTTTTGTCCGATATCTTGTAATTTTGTATATTTACTTTCTTTTCCATTTTCTTATTGTTACCTTAGTTTATGTTAACTCTGGATGAGTCTTCTACTAGGTCCGTGTTTTTGATTTTATTTGCGTTATGACGTCACTTTTTCCTTTATATTTCAATCAATTTCCTCTCAAGGTTTCCTTATAATTTCATTTGTTGTTGGTTCTTTATCTAACCATTCCCCTATCGAAATGTCGCCACTGTATAATTTATTTATTTACTATTGTTATATCTTCAACCAATCATATTTTCTCATTCTGTACCATATTTTCTGTATATAAAGGCTTATGTCCTCTTGTGTGTATCCCTGATAAAGCCGGGAATAAATGGCAAAACTAGTCGGAAACTCTGTTCTACCTTTGTTGCGTTGTAAAGTCTCTACCAATTTTATAATGTTACAGAAGATTAAGGATGATTGTATCATATTTTAATTTATATAATTGTCAGATTTTGAGGTTGATAATGTTTTTTTTTCTTCTTTCTTTTAATAGCGTCATAAGTCTAGCGGCAAAATGCATGACTCCTGCCTTCCGCATGCATTTGCGAGCTCATGGAACCATTTCCAAAATCTTTAGTGCCTTAAGTGATGCTCCATTAGATCAGGTAATGATGCATTTTCATATTTAAAATTATTTCCTTCTTTATTGAGGCCTGTGAGAAAAGTATCCAACCTTATTTTTATTTATTTTTTATTTTTTTTGCGAAAACCTGATGGATTTGGATGGCGCATGCTTGCATGAGCCTACCTTGAACCTTTGTGCGTATGCGTGAATTTTTTCCCGCATCTCAATAGCATCTGTTGCTGGCAATCAGCATTAGAGGGAGGTAGTGCATTGTGCTCTTGCCGGTTTTTGATTTGAAGGAAAATGACGGAACGACAGAAACTGGGCGACAGCCAGGTGGAAACCATCCGGAAGATTCAGACTGCTTTCGGTGACGATGCTATGGGCATCACACAGATTAACGACTGGTACAGCCGGTCGGAAATCAGCATGCCGAAACGACCAGGTCGTTGCCAAAGTGAACGCTGTGGTGATGCGGGACCGTCGTGTGACTATCCGAGAAGTTGCGGAAGAGGTGGGCATCAGTACGTTTTCGGCACATTCCATTCTGACCGAAGATTTAGCCATGTACGGGTACGACCATAGCATCGTCATCGAAAGCCTCCAAATCAAAAACCGACGAGAGCACAACACGCTACCTCCCTCTAATGCTGATTGCCAGCAACTGATGCTATTGAGAAGCGGGAAAAAATTCACGCATACGCAAAAAGGTTCAAAATCTGTTCATGCAAGCGCACGCGATCCAAATCCATCAGGTTTTCGCAAAAAAAATAAGGTTGGATACTTTTCTCACAGGCTCGTATACAGTTTTTAGTTTAACCTGTTAACATCAATGTCATTGGCTATATCAGGTCGTTGCATATCAAATGTGAGATTGCAGAGGTCATCTTTAAAGGACACCTTCACACATGCGATTCGAAATAACCCCCATTACAATTCAAACATTGTCGCCAACGATTTGGTGGCTTCTCGAGCCCTCTCCAATAAAATCCATGGTCACGGGACTCAATAAATTCCCAGAATAGGTTTTCGACGTCTGCTCGGGTTAGGAATGCTTTCGTCCGGAGACAATTGTCCAGGCTCTGGAAAAGATGGTAGTCGGTAGGGGAGAGGTCTGTAGAGTACGGGGGTTGTGGAAGCACCTTGTGGCCCAGAGCCTGTAGCGCCTGCACGGTCGTTCGTGCAACGTGCCAACGCGCATTGCCATGCAGCAGAAGGACGCCTTTGTGATGCACGAGTTCAGGTTGTTGCTGACAGTTTCGTGTGCATACGATGCAGTTCCAGACAGTAGGTGACAGCGGTGATGGTCTCCCCTGCAGCAGGAAGCTGTAATGCACTACACAAGGGATGTTCACCAAACTATAACCATGAGCTTCCTGGGGTGCAACGGGGGTTTAGGGAACTGTCGTAGGGGTTCATCGGCATCCAGCCACTGTGCTGACCGTTTCCTATTGTCGTGTAGGAGCCACTTCTCGTCGCAGGCGACAATGCGATCAAGAATCCCCGCTTCTTCATGGCGCAAAAGCAATTCCGTAAACACCTCCAACCGACGCAATTCTGTCCTAAGGTGTCTACTGACAGTCGATGCTGATGCAGCATGATCCCCTGCAAGGTACCGAATAGTTTTTCACGGGTCCTCTTTTACAGATCGCTTCAGATCAGAGTCATTCAGCACGTTGGGCAGCCTGCTGCATGGTTCATTTGCCAGGTCCGTCACGTCCGCCTGGAATTTTTGGAACCAACGTTGGACAGTACGTTCGTTTATGGTGCTTATAGCAAATACCTTATTGATATTTCGAGAGGCGTTGGATGCCGTGTGATTCAACCTAATTCGTGTGAAGTCATGGCTATCCTCGCTTGGGTTCAAACGCTATTAAATACCATCGCAGATATGCAGATTTCAGGCAGCTGGTCGCTGATAGGTTTATCTCTGGGAATGTACCACTTTGTTACGGGCACTCGCTACTAAATGTGGAAACCGTGCTGAAGCGCGGAACGCACTTCGAAATCCGACGTTTATTACGCAGCGACCTGGTAATTGAATGTTAGTAAGTAAGTCACACAAAAAAAAGTATTCGTTTAGTGTCCAAAGTTATCAGTAGGTGGCAGCATTATCATGCTATTTGTGGCTTACCTACTGACTTCTCGTAAATTCACTCGTGGTGAGTTGCTGTGAGTAGTGGCGCCTAAAATGTTAGCTTGACTAATATTTTGTATTTGTATTTCTTACAGAATTTGTCTCTGTGTACAGCTGGCGTGATGTTTATTTTAAGTCAAGACAGGCTGAATATGGATCTTGAAAGGAGTAGTCTTGAATTGATGTTGCAATTACTCGAAAGTGACTCTGATCACTGCATTGCTTTGCATTCTTCATCAAGAAGTCCTGAAGAAGAAAAGACAAGAATGGAGTGGACCAGGAACAAGATGAAGGTCCGAGAGTTATGTGCAGAAGTTCAACGCAAGGGGCATGCGAGACATCTGAATCTAGAGAACATAACGGTAAGCTGTGAGGGGTGCTTCACTGCAAGAGTCCATTGCTATTTTCGATCTTTATAGGCAGTAGTACAACTCTGCCGCTTTCATCAAACATCACATTTCATCCTCTAATAAATAATTAACTTCATTTTGGGTGGGGAGAGAAGCTTTACAATTAAAATAGTTGAGTTTGAAACTCTACTTCGGATCAAATATCGGGTCGAACTTTGAATACATGTATCGGATCCCGTGTAGCCGATTCAAAAATTTTTCTCGCTAAAACAAAGCCAAAATTAGTTGAAACTGACTGATTCAATTGTAGCAGACTTTTGTCATAATTTTGATTAAAAATCAGAAAAAATTTAGCGGGAAATCTGCGAAGTTGGCAATACCGATTTAAGTCGCCATTACTATCCCATTAGTCTTAGCATTTGGCCATTAGAGGAAAACGAGACCGAGGGGGTTATCCAATGAAATTGTTTGTTTTCCACGTGCTTCGTAAGAATAACAGATTGCACGACAACTTAAAAACATAGGTTGTGTCTAAAAAGTCCAACCGGTCGCGACCAGTCTAAGCCCGTCACAAAGCTCATTTTGGAGCCACCAGTGACTGACTCGAAATTTTGACTATGTTCCGATCGGACATAGTCAAAATTTCGAGTCGGTCACTGGTGGCTCCAAAATGAGCGTTGTGACGGGCTCTACAGTGTCTGAACTGTTGGCTCCAAAATTTTGCGACCGGTCGGACATTTTAGACACACTCTTAAAGAATTTCAATACTGTGGGAGTACATATAGTTCAGTTTTTGACTTAAAATTTTTTTTTTTTTTTCTTGAAATACTTGCAAATTTTGAGAGGTCGTCTTAGATTCAGGTAAATACGGTAAGGGTGTATGTTTGGCCTTTCCGACACTAACTTCAGTCTTTTGTGCATTGTGGAATTATGCAAACGAGATGGTATTGTGGTATCCAAAGCTGCTGTGGGTCGAATAATCAAAAAGAACAAATTGTAACCAACTAAGGAACGTGGACGAGCAGAGAAGCAGACCAGAAACAAGCCCCAGCCAACACGCCCAGCTCAGGCGGTGCGAGAAATCCGGTCTGAAGTGCTGAAAGAAAATCCCCCCCACACAGAGAAGTCTAGCCCACAGGCAACAGTCTCCAGAATAATTCATGACAATCTTGGGCTGGAGCGACGTCATAAAGCGTGCGGTCACACAACTGAGTGACTGAACACAACTGAACACTGCTAAGTCATCTGTGGCTTACTACAGGAAGGTGGAACAGGAGACGGGCATACGAGGTATTCCCTTCTCTCATGTGCCTGTAAAATCTCCTGACGCATCGCCAATGGGTTTCTGTGGTTTTGGTCTCCTGAAACGACGGCTCGGAAGTCGCCGACTAAGAACTGATGATGGGCTATGGAAAGTGTGTCAGCATGTGTGGAATGAACTTCCCATGGAGTCCCTCAAAGTCGGCTTACTTCAGTGGAAATTACGGTGCCGGGCGATAGTCTAACAACGTGGCTCTCACATCGAACACAACCGATGATGGCGCCATGTTATTACACCATCGTAACAGAACTGCAAAGTCGTCTCATTTTATCTGAATCAACCCTCCGTATGTAAGCCACAAAAGTAATGGAGAGCAAAGCTCTAATGTTAAAATCCCCGTAAGTTAAACCCTCCGAAGGTCCCCGAAAAAAAATCAAATTAATCTCTACAGATCCAGTAATTTTTTTTTAATGAAATAAAGTTTTATTCTAAAATTTGAAATGGGAACCATGACGTCCAAGATTAATAATTTATTTATGCATTTTGTAGGCTGGACATCTTGCTATGGAAGCTCTTTTGAGTCTAACGTCTAGAAGAGCAGGAGAATGGTTCAAAGAGGAATTAAGAAATTTAGGTGGTTTGGATCACCTTGTCGATACTGGTAAGTAGCAGTTACTTATTTATTAGATTAAAGTATTAATATTTACTGGTTGGTACACGCATGCGAGCACTGTTGCGATTTTGAATGCGTGACTCGGAAACTACTTGTTCGAATACGATCAAAATCAAATTTTAACGGCATACTACACGGTTTTATGTGCCCTATTATTCATCGAAAATTCATTATTCTAGGCGTTGCAGAAGCTGAGTTATTAACTCGTTGATCTTGGTGGCGGCGTTTTTATTTCTGTTTAGCGATGTGCGATACCAATGAAGCATCGATACTTCCGGTATCGAGTACTCAATAAGAAAGTATTGATAATATCGAGTAAAAATGGGTATTTATGGTAAAATGTGTTTTTGAGATGACGCCAAACTGAGACTGCGACACGTGGAGGCTAACATCACTCATTAGGCCTAATTACTATTACGAGGAGGCCTTTTTTTTTTTCATTTCTCGTGCGACCATAGTGCGAGGTGTGAGCTCGGCCTCTTTAGGAGAAATAAAAACAAACGCTTCGAAAGATATTTTGAAAGATATCCAATCAGTAGGCAGCCCCTAAAAAAAAAAGCGTTCAAAAATTCAACACGCTGAAAATCGAACATCGTCATTAGGTGAGTCATAGGTCTTTTCAGTGTCGATTATCGACGTGCAAACTATTGATACTATCGATACTCGAGACATGTTAGAATACACGATACTCGAGTACTCAATACCGGCAAGTATCGATACTTTTTGGTATTGGTATCGATATCGGCATCACACTATTTCTGTTCATATCGGAGTTATCGTTCAAATGAGGACCCCACGTTCTTAGGAACTTTTTTTGTCTAGAATCACCCCTACTATCTCCCCTTAAAGTTTGTACTTTGAATTTTCAGTCGCCCTGTGGATGAAGGTCTGCGCACCAAAAGGACATTGTTAATCGTATTTCTACCAACAATAAGTTCTAACTAAATTGTCTTATGTGGATAATGCAGATGATTAAGTTAAGAATAAAATAAAACTCTTTTTCCACAACGAGACAGGAATTGAACAAACATAAAAAGAAAAAGACCGAAAATAAAATGAGAAAATACAACCCGAGTCTGTAAGCGCTTTTCGAAAGCTTTGCTTTCATCATTCAGCAGCCAAGGAGCACCTCGAGAGAACTGACTTGGAAAAGAACATGCTGAGTATTTATAACGGGCAGAAGCCAATCAAGACACAGAGATCCAACTGAAATTTATTGATTGGGTAAGTGCGTCGCCCATGGTGATTCGCTAATAGGGCCCCTATCTAAGTTGAGTAATAATTTTTTATCTGTTATTTGAATGGCTAAGCTTTCGAAGGTGTCCGGAAGGTGTTTCTTGTTTGTTGACTCAATAAGTTTTACATTGTTTAATAAGAATTCATGCCCCGTGTCTAGAGAGTGTTTGGCTATGGATGACCGATTCCGTCTACCATATCTTGTGTGTCTCATGTGTTCTTCGAGTCTTGTTTCAGTATTACGGAAAGTCTGTCCTTTGTACAGCATGGGGCATTGGGAACATCTGGTTTCGTATATTCCTGATTTCTGTAGTGGTGTAATCTGGTCCTTTGGGTTAGGTAATAAATGCCTGGTCTGGTTGGGATTGCTAAAAGATAACGAAATATTAAGATTTAAAAACAGAATTGAGACCTTTGATTAATGATTTATTGTAAGGTAAGGATATGACTCACCCTCTATTTTTAGTCTGGTTGAGGGTAGTGATTTCGTCCATGAACTTCTTTAACTTCCTCTTCCTGACTGAATCGGTGATGGTACGTGTGCTATAGCCATTTTTAACTGCAATATTCTGGATCAAGGAAATTTCTTTTTTGAATGAGGATTGACCTAGTGGGAGATTAATAGCTCTGTCGATCATCGAAATGAAAGTAGACATTTTTTGATTCCAAGGGTGGCTGGAATCGCTTGGTATGTAATTCAATCCGTTCGTAGGCTTTCGGTATACCTCAAATGATAGTGAATCATGGTTTCTGATGACTAGGATGTCAAGAAACGGCAACCTTCGATTGTTTTCCGACTTAAAAGTGAATTGAACGGACGGAAAATAACTATTAATATGTTGGACAGAAGTGTTGACATCGCAAGCATTGGTGTTAAAAATTGTGAAGACATCGTCCACGTATCTGAACCAATAATCGGGAAAGTAAAAACCGGAATTCTTCAGGATATCCTCGAAACTTTTAAGAAATATTTCAGCCAAAATAGGGCTAAGGCAATGAATTCTTGTTAAACAATGTAAAACTTGTTGAGTCAATAAACAAGAAACACCTTCCGGACGCCTTCAAAAGCTTAGCCATTCAAAAAACAGATAAAAAATTATTACTTAACTTAGATAGGGGCCCCTATTAGCGAATCACCATGGGCGACGCACTTACCCAATCAATAAATTTCAGTTGGATCTTTTTGTCTTGATCGGCTTCTGTCCGTTATAAGTACTCAGCATGTTCTTTTCCAAGTAAGTTCTCTCGAGGGGCTCCTTGGCTGCTGAATGATGAAAGCAAAGCTTTCGAAAAACGCTTGCAGACTCGGGTCGTATTTTTTCATTTTATTTTCGGTCTTTTTCTTTTTGTGTTTGTTCAATTCCTGTTTCGTTGTGGAAAAAGAGTTTTATTTTATTTTTAAGTTAATCAATAAGTTCTGAGTTTGTCCGTTTGATGATGATGTAACAATGTATGGCAGGCCTTCGTAGATGGTGTTGGCTGGGGCCTGTTATTTCGCTGTCCCCCATTCACGTCACGAATGACGAAACCTACGTTGATGATGAAAGACACATGCGAGAGTATGACCACATGATGTCTTCTTTAATGTATGGTATGACACCATCGATGAATGCGCAACTAACGCTCCAAGCGAATTCAAAATTATGAGTAGTGCGTTGGTCTAGTATTGTTGTGGAATTAAAATGAATGAATAAAGTGTGCCCTGAGGCGTGGGTGGGGGGGGGGTGTTAGGTTAACCAGTTTTACAAAAGTGCATTAATCAAGGGATACTTGTACTTACTCAGAGTGACAGTTGCATGATTAAAGTTTTTTTCCGTCTCTTTTTAACAGTGAACGACTGTGTGTTTTGCCTAGGACACGATCTAAACAAATTGTCTGACTTAAAATTAGATCGCTTGAGAAAAATTGATCGTTGTCTCAGAGTTTTAGAGAGTGTAAGTTAATTCTGTTTTTAATTTTAAAATCGAAAGCTATTGACCTCCGAAACAAAGCAAACAAAACTGCAAATGGAATGTTAATAAGAATTTTTATTGATCTTTAGGTTACTTTTATGAATTTTGAAAACCAGATCTATTTAATAGAGTACAAAAGGTGTCAACTTATCATTGCAATAGTCAGGTAGGTTAACTTTTTCTTTAGACGCTTAAAAGCTAGCGTGCCCGTTGAATAAAGTTTGCAATGAAATTTGAAATTTGTTTTTCAGAGTTTTAAAATTAACAGAAGCTGCTCTAATGCGACATTCGACGATAGACAAAGAAGACAAGGAAAGCCCTGGCTATATACTTTTCAGTTGCCTGCAGTCTGTTCTGAAAGTTCTCTTAAACGTAACCCACGACAACGGTAAGCTTTAGAAAGATAAGATCTTAATTTATTATACAGTAGAACCTCATGCGAAGGCCTAATATCTCGAAGGCCACGGTAAAGAACGCGAAATACTTAAGTTTTAGCCTTGAGTGAAATTGTTGATAAAATAAAATATTTCAGACTTTCAGAGAGAATTATTAAAAACAATTTCTGTTCATACCTTCATCACGGAAGGGTGAAAATTTGCTTTCTGTAAAGTGTGCAAATTTGACTTCAACATATCACATGGTGGGAAAATGCAATTACGAACCATGCCATAGGCCTAATTATATGATTATATAAAAGTATAACGTGAAGGATTTTACTCTTTTTATTTTCTGAAAGTTGGCAGGTATGGTAAGTTGACTGTATCTACATAGCGAAATGATTTTGCTGGTCCTTTGAATTTCGTTGTACGGACATTCCACTGTATTAAAGCTGATTTGTCAGGCCAGTTCTACATGAATTGCCCTTTTGATCGTTTTCTGACAGATCTGTTTAAGACTTGTTTTGAATTTTCATTAAAATATATTTAGAATTTTACTTATGCTGTTTTCCTGTATTTAAATTTTATAATTGTTTCTAAATATTTTTCAGCTATGGGAAGTTCCAAAGTGGGTGACGAAACGGATTTCATAGAAATAATATTAAGGTGTATTCTTTACATCCCCAAGATTGTACATCCAGATCAAGTGTTTGATTTGCTTGTTCTTGTAAGTAAAATGCTTAAACTACAAGGTGATTATAATTAAAGTCCCTTTGTAAAAATGCTATAAAAAAACAACCATGAGTCCGAATGACTTCAAATTTGGACTGAGCATTCTTGAAGAAGGGGCATTTGATATGGGATAAGAAAAAAATAGTTCCAAAATTTATCACTAGATGGCGCTGTAAGCGGCATAACGGAAGCGGATTCAGCTAGAAGTGACATTTTGAATTGAAATACGACGGCTTTGGCATGAGTTGTTTATGGCATGATGTTTTTACATTAAAGTTGGTCAAGGAATGCAATTGACACTAAAACAAGTTAAACATGATTTTTTTTTTTATTATACAGTACAGTATTAGCAAAAAATCAACTGTACCGGTCAATGAACATGATTGCTTCGGGTTTGATGATGGAAAACATGACTTTCAAGTCATTTAACAGTTGTGGCACTGTTAGTGCAAAGCCCATCCACCACGGCAAGGTCGTACCACATCGGATGGGAAAAATCGGTTTTTAATTGTCCTTGGGCCAAAAACCGCATAAAAAGCACATGATGATTCGGTTTTTAATTGTCCTTGGGCCAAAAACCGCATAAAAAGCAACAATGGAAACGCCTATTAATTATCTCGGGACTTGCGCAAGACATGTTCAATATGCTGTCCACCATTTCCTCCACAAGTTTTAACCAATAAACAGCATGTTCCACAACAGACCGGAGTGTCTCCGGAGTCACGTTGTGAACGTGGTGCGTAATCCGAGCCTTCAATTCCGCTAAATTTGCAACTGGGCCACTGAACACATGATTTTTAAGGTAACCCCAGAGCCAGAAGTCACAAGGATTGAGGTCCGGTGATCTTACAGGCCAGGCTCTCGGAAAATGACGGCTGATAATTCTATCATCTCCGAAATGTGTCTTCAGCAGTTGCTTCACTGGCTTTGCAATGTGCGGAGGAGCGCCATCTTGCATGAAAATTATTCTATCCACGCATGCATGCTGTTGAAGTGTTGGAATTACCTGGTTGCGTAAAAGACACGCATACCGTTGACCATTGACTGTACAGGTAACGGGACCCGCAGGACCCACTTCCTCGAAAAAAAATGGCCCTATAATCAATGATGCTGTCATCCCGCACCACACAGTTACCTTTGCAGAATGAAGCGGTATTGAAACACATGCGAAAGGATTTTCCGTTGCCCATATCCTGCAATTTTGTGTATTGACAACGCCGTGGAGATAAAAATGGGCTTCGTCTGTCCACAAGATGTTCCATGGCCATTCATTGTCCACTTCCATGCGAGCTAGAAATTCTAAAGCAAACGTGTGTCTAATTGGCAGGTCAGCAGGAAGTAACTCCTGAACATGGGTAATTTTATAGGGATAACAATGCAGGATATTGCGTAAAATTTTATTGACCGTGCTCACAGGCATGTCTAAAGTTCGGGCAATTCCCCGTGCACTGCACGTTTGCACACCACTGTTCGACCCTTCCTCTAATGCTTCAGCCACATCTTCTACTGACGTCAAAGCAACTGCTTTCCTCCCTCTGCCAGATTTCACTGCAAAAGAACCTGTCGCTTCGAATTTTTTAATCATACACCTCAGAGCCTTTGCAGACATCGGACCACATCCTTTTTTCATTCCCTTTAATACCCGAAATTTCTTTAAAGCTGCTATGGCAGAGTCGCCATTCTTGTAAAAGAGCTTCACAAGCAGAGCGCGATCCTTCATTGACAGACCCATGGCAAGCTGCTGAGATACAAATATGACGAGAACGCCATGAGGCCTGCGTTTTTATAACACATGCAATGTCTCATGCGCATGCGTATCTTTCAATTTGCATAGTACAAATCCTCCTAGGCATAATATGCCGCTTACAGCGCCATCTAGTGATAAATTTTGGAACTATTTTTTTTCTTATCCATATCAAATGCCTCTTCTTCAAGAATGCTCAGTCCAAATTTGAAGTCATTCGGACTCATGGTTGTTTTTTTATAGCATTTTTACAAAGGGACTTTAATTATAATCACCTTGTACATTAAAAAATAATAGCCACTCCCTTTTATCCCCACCCTCAAGTAGATGCCACGCCACAAAACGTGAACGTGAGATATCAAATTTACGCAATACATGCAGAGGTTGTTTTTCAGAAATCAGATAGGAAAAAAGCGATCTCTGTTTAAATTTGAGTGTGACGGAAAATTTGTTTTACAACCCTAGCGTCAATGAACTTCGGACACCTACAGAATTTTGGATAAGTACAACGAAACTAATTGTAAACAAATGAAAATTACTTTATTGAGTGCACAGAGCTTTAGTACAACTGTCATATAGCATTTCAACACGTTGCAATGAACTTCGTACACCGTACCGTTTATTGCATATTACCACTGAGTGGCGTCACCTTTCCAACGAATGACGCTCCGAAGGCGTTGAGGCATGCTGGACACTAACTTCTGCGTTGTTTCTAATGGAATTTTGTCCCACTCTTCGGAAATACACGCCCGCAACTGCTGCAGTGTTCGAGGCTTCCGCTGTCTGACTTTTCGCTTTAAAATGCGCCGTACATTTTCAATGGGTGACAGATCTGGGCTGCAGGCAGGCCAGTCAAGCACCCTGAAACGCTGCTGTTGTAGCCAAGCCTTGGTGTTCCGAGCAGCATGAGGCTTCGCGTTGTCCTGCTGAAAGATGCTTGGTCTTCTATTGAACAACTTTTGGCGGGATGGACGCAGATGCTATTGAAGAATGTTTATATAGGCGTCAGAGTTAATAGTACCCTCGCAAAAGTGAAGCGATCCTGTTCCGGCTGCACTCGTGCAGCCCCACACCATCAGCGGTGCAGGCTTCTGAACTTTCCTCTGGTAACAGTCGGGATGATTACTTTCGTGCTTGGTCCTTAGCACCTTGCGACCGTTGTTGTCATACATCAGTGCAAAGGTGGACTCGTCGGACCACAGAACACTATTCTACTGGGCAAGGGTCCACTTTAGATGGGTTTTGGCCCATGCTACCCGGCGACGCTTAGCTACAGTGCTCATAAATGGCTTCCTCTTTGTAGCGTATAAGTAATAGTTGCATCTTCTGATGTAACGGCGAACTGTGCTTTCAGATATGGGTATATGAAAATATTCTCGAGCCCAAACAGTCATTTCATTTATCGGAGCATGCCTGTTTTTCACAATGTAACGTGGAAATACTCGTAGGTCCCTAACATTCAATAATCGCTGCTTGCCTGGTGCAGTTTCTGGTTCTGTTTTCGCGATTTCTCTGAAATGCTTGATGATCCCATTAAGAGTAGAGAGAGAGTGGAACTGATAATTCATGAGCAATAGCTCGCTGGGATTTGTTATCCTGGAAGTGGTGTATAATTTTTTGCCGTATACACGTTTCTACTGGCTTACCACGTCCCATGGCTCAAAACAACACGAACACTGTGCTCTGTCGCGTGGACGGTGCTTTGAAAGCTTGATGCAAAGCATTCTGGGCGTTTCTACAGTCTTCAGGAAAGTTCTACATGCTGGCGACCCCTTGTGTACGAAGTTCTTTGAAACCTGTTGACAACGCAATTTTACATAAATTATTTCACACCAATAAATCGATTCTAAATCGATGTTGATATTGTTCCATGTACACTCAGTAAATCTATTTTCATTAGCCTGCAATCCTCTGTATGCACTTTTCACTGTGTTTTTAGCCAAATTACTTGGTGTCCGAAGTTTATTGACGCTAGGGATGTAGAAAATCTGTCAGTTGATATATAAACAACCAGTTTAAAGATCTTCGAAAGATTTTTAAACTGTTTGATAAAAATCAAAGAATAAATTCTCGAACTTGTTCAATTGTTTGCGTTCTCTCTTCTCCTTCTCCTCCCCCCTCCCAGGTTAAAGCCATTGAGTTCCGAATAAATATCTTTCCAACATGTGCTTCTTTATCAGCATTTGATATTTTTATAATGTTTTTTTCCTTTTTTCAGTACATGATATTTTCTGGAAGGATTTTTGCTTTTATTTTTCGTAGTCATCGATGAATGATCGTAAATCTGAAGAATAGGCCTACTTAGTACTTGCTTCCGCTTTCGATCTTTCTCCATTTTCCAGCATTTCCGCTTTTGTATGGATTCTTATTGGCGGTTTTCAAGCAAACAAAGACGTCATTTCCGCACTCAAAATCAATTTTTACTGATTTTTCATTTATACGTGAAATAAGCCTAATGGCATGTATTGTGAATTGCCTTTACGATAAATCGTTAGTTTGCCCAATTTACGTCGTCGTTTTTAGTTTGTTATATCAGGTGTGAAATTACTATACATTCAATTACGTGTCATAGGAAAATTACTTTGTTTTACCTGATTTTTCGTTACGAGATTTCGTTATAAGCAGTTGTTTTTTCTTAACAAAACTGACGGGGACTATGAAAAACTTCGTTATTTCAGTATTTTCGTTATAACCGATTTCGTTATAACGTGAGTCAAGTGTATATTGACTAAAGCCTGTTTCACAATTACAGTTTGTGGGTTGAAAACGGGCGGATGCTGAGCCCACAATGCAAGACGGTGTATTTCCATACAGACTGCTGTTCCGCAATTAGCAGGATTCGCCTGTGTTGCTCTCCGCAATTGCTTTGTAGGCGGATTTTCGATTCAAGCCGATTCTGAAATTAGCAGATCCACAACTGCTTCAAGCAATCGGAAAACGTCAGGTTTTGGTTTATCTTCGTTGCCATATTGGGCGAACACACTGTTGATGTGCAGTTAGCGTTTGGGAATTTTTTAAAATATTGCTGTCAAAAAAACTCCTTCACCTATGAATGCGAGGTCGCTGCGAGATGCCGTTTTTGTGCGACGTTGATCTTGTTTGGAAATGAAGCAATCTGAAGATGGTCAATGCGGCCCCGGTTTTAATTATGAAATGAAAACGTAAAGTTGTTAATTCACCCGCTTCCTTGGTGGATCCACTGGGGCTAATGCAGACGATTTAATTGTAGAACTGGCTTAAGCCTCTCGGTCAATTGAAAAATCTCATCCCTAGAATACACTGAGTTAGCAAAACTCATGGGATAGTTACTTAATATCTGGTAGGGCCACCTCTGGCCCTGTGGAGTGCAGCAATACGGCGTGGTAGTGAGTCTGCAAGTTCCTGGTACACTTCTGGAGGCAGTTGACACAAGATAGTCTGCAGAGCCGAAGATAGTTGCTGCCCGTTCGTGGGCGGATGATCCAGTGCCCGGAGCCAGACTTCAACAGCATCCCAGATATGCTCGATGGGATTCATGTCAGGGCTCCGGGCTGGCCAGCTCAGTCGTTGGACCTCTCCTGCATGCTCCTCGAACCATTCGCGGACGACATTGGAGCATTGTCATCTTGAAAGACTGCTACGTCGTCAGGGTGTTGAAATGGCAAAAACGGGTGCAGATGGTCTCCAATGAGTTGACGATACCGTGGACCATTCAACGTTTGGTCCAGGATAACCAGAGGGCCCATTCCAAACCAGGAAAATGCACCCCGGACATCACTGACGCCCCACCATCTGTTGGCATGCGGGATCCATCGTTTGTGAAGTCTGTGCCACACACGGTGCCTCCCATCAGCGTGGTACAGTTGATATCGTGACTCATCTGACCATATGACGTTACGCCACTGTTGCAGAGTCCAGCCAAGATGGTTGGTGGCAAATGCACGACGGAGTGTCCGATGACGCTGGGTAAGGCGACGCCATCGTAGGGCGACGGCTGCCAAACCCGAGGGCATGCAGATTCCGATGGATTGTCCACCGAGAGACGTTTCTATTGCGGCCAGTATTGAACTGGTCTGTGATTTGCTGCACTGTTGCGCTCCTGTCTCTCTGAATCATTCGTCCCAGGTGTCGCCGGTCACGATCATTCAGGGCCGCTGGACGCCCGGTATGGTGCCTGTTGTGGACTGTGATGCCTTCATCCAGCCATTCCCGATACACCCTGGAGACAGTTGAGCGGGGAAAACCAAATTCCTGCACCACTGCCGAAATGGAACTTCCCATGCATCGGGCACCTACTATCATCCCCCGTTCAAAAGACGTCAACTCGCAACGACGTGCCATTTCTGATTAATCACTTATGCAAGCTCTTCCCACAACGTCTAATGGTTCATTCCCAGAATTTGTTACCCCTGTGAATTCGTGAGCCATGCCCATCAATCAGTGTGCTTGCTATCCCATGAGTTTTGCTAACTCAGTGTACATTGTCGATAAGTTGCTAATGACACTTTTGTGAATCTGACCTGGATTGTAAAATTGCTTAGGGCATAGGCACGATTAGGTGAAGGGTTCCATTTCGGAGTCGAAGCTATGGAATTTTCTTTCTTGTTTTCATCGTAGCTGTATTATTTTTAGAATTATCATGACGTGTTTCTATTTTATTTTCAATAAAGTTTTCTGCTCTTTTTATTTCTAAAATGTGTTAGCTCTTATTAAGATATTTATTTTTGTTTTTAGACCCTGGGACTTTTGATCAACATCGTTGAACATTGTCCTGAAAACCGGCAAAAACTTTTAGAAGCGGACATTCCAGCTGATGAAGAAAACGTCTTAAATTGGGATGAAGATGAATCGGCAGTTGCTGCTTTAGTCAATGTAAATAATTGTTGTTTTTATGCTTGGGTATGCAGTTGTCTTTCCTTATCCACAAACTACAGGAAAAATAACGTCATTGGTTGAATTTTTTTTTTTTTTGTGAAATGTTTTCATTATGCAGTAAAATAGATAACATACAATTTTTTTAGGGTTATGGTAGGGTTCAAAGCGATGTACGAGGCCTGTGAGAAAAGTATCCGACCTTATTTTTTTTCTTTTTGCGAAAACCTGATGGATTTGGATCGCGCGCGCTTGCGTGAGCCGACCTTGAACCTACGAGGTCTGTTCAAAAAATACGTAGACTGTTTGAATTGCGCGGGCCCTGTTGGTCCCAATCAAAATCGCTTGGTGTCGCCATCTTCTGACAGATCCGCTGATTACAAGGCAGTTTTTTGATTGCAAATATCAGTATTGGTTGATTAGCTACGCGGTTGTTTGTGAAGTGTGTTTTTTTTTCGTTTGGCGGATTTTTAGAATGAGTGACTGGACGAGTGGAAAAGGCCAGAAATGTGGACGAGAGGTGACTGGTTGTTTCGTCACGACAACGCTCCAGCCCATTCAGCCCTCAGAACTCGAGAGTTTTTGGCCAAACACTCGATCACTGTTCTTCCTCACCCACCCTACTCACCTGACCTCGCTCCTTGTGATTTCTTCTTGTTTCCTAAACTCAAAAGACCTTTGAAAGGAAGGAGATTTGAGACGATTCCCGACATAAAGGCAAATGCGACGAAGGTGCGGAAGGACATCGCAAAAGAAGCGTTCCAGGACTGTTTCCAAAAGTGGAAACACTGTTGGGATAATTGTGTGCGTCGGGGAGGAGAGTACTTTGAAGGGGACCCAGATGTGTAACTTCTGAATAAAGTATATTTTGTTTTATGACGTCAGTCTACGTATTTTTTGAACAGACCTCGTATGTGCGTATGCGTGAATTTTTTCCCGCCTCTCAATAGCGTCAGTTGCTGGCAAACGGCATTAGAGGGAGGTAGTGTGTTGTGCTCTGGTTGGTTTTTGATTTGAAGGAAAATGACGGAACGACTGGAGCAGCGTTACTGCATCGAATTTTGCCAGAAACTGGGCGACAGCCAGGTGGAAGCCATCTTGAAGATTCAGACGGCTTTCGGTGACGATGCTATGGGCATCACACAGATTAAGGACTGGTACAACCGGTCAGCGATCAGCATGCCGAAACAACCAGGTCATTGCCAAAGTGAACGCTGAGGTGATGCGGGACCGTCGTGTGACTATCCGAGAAGTTGCGGAAGAGGTAGGCCATTCTGACCAAAGATTTGGCCATGAAGAGAGTGGCGGAGAAATTCGTGCCGAAGCTGCTGATGGTGGAGCAAAAGCAACTTCGTGTTGACGTCTCACAGGACATGCTGGCCTCCGCGAACGGTGACCCCGACTTCATGAACACCATAATCACTGGTGACGAGTCCTGGGTGTACGGGTACGACCATAGCGTCGTCACCGAAAGCCTCCAAATCAAAAACCGACGAGAGCACAACACGCTACCTCCCTCTAATGCTGATTGTCAGCAACTGACGCTATTGAGAGGCGGGAAAAAATTCACGCATGCACACCAAGGTTCAAGGTCGGCTCATGCAAGCGCGCGCGATCCAAATCCATCAGGTTTTCGCAAAAAAAAAATAAGGTCGGATACTTTTCTCACAGGCGTTAACATCGGTCATATTGAAAATTGCATCTTTATGAGAGAGAGCTGTAAGGGATTTATTTGCCTTGTTGTCTGATGTAAGGGATAGCATGATCCCAAAAAATTTGTAGGTAACTGGCATTTGTGATTGTCACAATTATCAAAACGCCACCGTCAGTGAAGCTACACCAGACTGCTACTTTCGGCGAGGCATGCGGATTGTTGGAGCGTCATATTCTATACTATTTTGCATATTTTACGATTGGTAACATTTCCGTCTTATGCCAATATGAATATATTAAACTGTTATGAGTAAGTTTTTTTTGGGTCGCCTGGTGTATGAATAAAATTGTAGATTTCGAAGGATGACTGTGTACCACTTAAAGCAAAATGTTACTAATATGCAGTAAGAGGTTTGTACAAGATGAGCAAAAATCCTTGAAGGGTCCCCAGCCATACCGTGAAAAGTATTCCACACACCAAACTTCACTGTTGGAACGATGCACTCGGGTAAAAGGCGCTTCTCTGGCATTTATCATCCCCGAACAGAGGCCACTCAAATTTTGAAAATGTCTTTTAACTCTTTGACGGACCTAATCCCACTGGAATCTTGCAGAGTGGACGCAGTTCCCGTTTTAATGTACACCGACTCTTGTTGCCTGTCGGAACTCCTGTGGATGACCTGGAGTGGTTTCGTGTGGTTTTTACGAGCCTCACGTTTCAACATCCATTGGCCGCGTTCAGTGAATTTTGAGGCTCGTCCAACGTAGTGGAGAGATGGGTGTTCTGATGACTGTAACATTCCGTTTCGTCACGATATCGCCAGAAGTTGAATCTGGCGGTGATAATTTTCTCGAAATTTCATGAAGAGATATGCCAACAGTGTGGCACCTAATAATTACTACCGTCTCCACGTATGACAGTGTTGAGTTCGTTTTCCATTTAGCGACTTTTTAGCATTTGTTAGGTGTCTGCGAAGTTATGGTGTTGCTTTTGGAAATCGTATTCGTTTTCCGATTAGTGATTTCCATGCGTATGCGTCCGTTAGATGTTTGTCACATGACGTGAGTAGATTTTTACGCGTTTTTGCAGTTCTAGCCAGTTGGGTGTAATCTACTTCGTTATGTATTCTGGGTAGTGGGCTTCGCCGATTCAGATGGCTGCCATAGCTGGTGTTTGCCGACACGGGTTCTCGTGAATATTATTTATTTACGATGCCTGCTCAGTGCGCTCTCCATGTTAGGGGAGCTCCATTGAGTCAGGTAAGGAAGTTAGAGTCTCTCGGGATTGCATTCACGAGTGATGGGTGGCTGGATAAAGAATTGGATGCTCGGATAGGTGCATCTCTGGTAATGATCATAAGAGTGCGATTGCAAGTACAAGCCACTACTGTTAAGCTACTACTTCTCCGCATTGAGAGATCTCAGTTGCGCTGGTATGGCCACGTGATGCGTATGCTGCCAACTGGTCTTCCTAGGCAGTTATTTTCCAAGCCGATGGGTAAGAGACCAAGGGGTCGGCCTAGAATGAGGTGGCTAGAGTACATGGAGAATCTGGGTTTGAGTCGCTTGGGTATTACCAGGGAGAATCTACGTCTGATGGCAGAAGATGGTGATCGCTGGAGATTGTCCATAGGGCTGCTATCCTCGCGACCCTAATGGATAAGTGGGCTTGAAAAATAAGTAAATTTATTTATAAAGTACAACCCTAGCGTCAAAGAACTTCGGACACCTACAGAATTTTGGATAAGTACAACGAAACTAATTGTAAACAAATGAAAATTACTTTATTGAGTGCTCAGAGCTTTAGTACAACTGTCATATAGCATTTTAACATGAAAATTAAATAAGCGACGTTTTGTAATGTTCCGTTTTCAACACGTTGCAATGAACTTCGTACACCGTACCGTTTATTGCACATTACCACTGAGTGGCGTCACCTTTCCAACGAATGACGCTCTGAAGTCGTCGAGGCATGCTGGACACTAACTTCTGCGTTGTTTCTACTGGAATTTTGTCCCACTCTTCGGAAATACACGCCCGCAACTGCTGCAGTGTTCGAGGATTCTACTGTCTGACTTTTCGCTTTAAGATGCGCCATACATTTTCAATGGGCGACAGACCTGGGCTGCAGGCAGGCCAGTCAAGCACTCTGAAACGCTGCTGTTGTAGCCAAGTCTTGGTGTCCCGAGCATCATGAGACTTCGCGTTGTCCTGCTGAAAGATGCTTGGTCTTCTATTGAACAACTTTTGGCGGGATGGACGCAGATGCTGTTGAAGAATGTTTATATAGGCAGCAGAGTTAATAGTGCCCTCGCAAAAGTGAAGCGATCCTGTCCCGGTTGCACTCGTGCAGCCCCACACCATCAGCGATGCAGGTTTCTGAACTTTCCTCTTATAACAGTCGGGATGATTACTTTCGTGCTTGGTCCATAGCACCTTGCGACCGTTGTTGCCATACATCACTGCAAAGGTGGACTCGTCGGACCACAGAACACTATTCCACTGAGCAAGGGTCCACTTTAGATGGGTTCTGGCCCATGCTACCCAGCGACGCTTAGCTACAGTGCTCATAAATGGCTTTCTCTTTGTAGCGTATAAGTAATAGTTGCAACTTCTGATGTAACGGCGGACTGTGCTTTCGGATATGGGTATATGAAAATATTCTCGAGCCCAAACAGTCATTTCACTTATGGGAGCATGCCTGTTTTTCACAATGTAACGTCGAAATACTCGTAGGTCCCTAACATTGAATAATCGATGCTTGCCTGGTGCAGTCCCTGGTTCTGTTTTCCCGATTTATTCTGAAACGCTTGATGATCCCATTAACAGTAGAGAGAGAGTGGAATTGATAAGTCATGGGCAATAGCTGGCTGGGATTTGTTATTCTGGAACTGCTGTATAATTTGTTGCCGTATCCACGTTTCTACTGGCTTACCACGTCCCATGGTTCAAAACAACACGAATACTGTGCTCTGTTGCATGGACGGTGCTTTTAAAGCCTGCTGCAAAGCATTCTGGGCGTTTCTACAGCCTTCAGGAAAGTTCTATATGCAGGCGACCCCTTGTGTACGAAGTTCTTTGAAACCTGTTGACAAGGCAATTTTACATAAATTTGAATAAATTATTTCACACCATTAAATCGATTCTAAATCGATGTTGATATTGTTGCATGTACACTGAGTAAATCTATTTTCATTAGCCTGCAATCCTCTGTATGCACTTTTCACTGTGTTTTTAGCCAAATTACTTGGTGTCCGAAGTTTGACGCTAGGTTTGTAGAAATGATATAGTAAAAATTCAAAGCCTGAATGTGATCGGAGTGAGTAATTTCCTCTCGTCCATTGGTCTTGAGAGAGCGACAAAAGTTGCTGCACATTAGGAGAAAGCTAAAAGTCGCTAAATTGAAAACTGCCTTTACACGAGTAAATTGCCACGTAACACTGTAGAATTACAGCAGCTGTTGGTGCGTGAGCATGGATTCCAACGTACAAGTCTGATTTCGTGTGAATTGTGTAACGTCCATTCCATTGGTGTAGGAGTGTGTGGTCATTTATATAAGTTTCTTAATTTTCTTATCTGTTTAGTTGTTTATGGAAAGGGAAGAGACGGCACGTCAAGAAGAGGCTAAAACCGACTCTCTACTGGATGGTAAAATAGAAAACGAGGATGAACATAAAGAAGGCGAGACTGTAGTTACCTCTCAAAGTTCGCAAGAGGATCTTGAGGACACGTTAACAAAAGGTTGGGATATATGTAGAATCGAAATAAACAAGTGTGATTTGTATTTTTTGTTCTTTAATATGGAATTCAATGACGTTTGTTTTTCTTTCAACTAGCACTTCAAAAGGCTGGAAAGCACATGGAAGATAGTATCATTGCTGCTTACGTTGCTTTATTACTTGGTATTCTTATTCAAGATAACAAGGTACGTTGGACTCTAGAGTTAATGCTAAATTAAGGATTAGAGAGACGGTAAAGTTCGGTGAATGACGTCAAATTGCTAACGGTTGTAAGAGTGCACCATCGTCGTATCCTGTCGAGACTTGTTTAAACAAATTTGAGAGAATCGGCGCTGCGAGTGTGTTTATTGTGTTTAAACAGGACGTTGAAGAGAGAAGGCGTAGTACGCGCGGTCGAAACCCAAAATGGATCAGCGAAAGAAAGAGACTCGTGAAATGATGACAACAGTTTACTAAGAAAGTGCTATTACTTTGAAGTGTGTTTATGAGTGGTGAGGAGGCCGGAACACCGTAGAAGACGCCCCCCCGAAGTGGCCAGACATCCAACGTAATGTTACGATCCAACTGAAGGCTATCCCTAAAAACGACTACGCCAGGAGTTTCCAGGACTTGTACAGGCGTTCCTAGAAGTGCATTACCGTCGACGGGGATTAATTTGAAGGATAGTAACTGCTGTTTCATCATGTAAGCGAGCAATCCACTCTCAATATGGCGTCATTCATGGAACTTTATTGTCACAGGTTGTATGAATAGAAAAACGTAAGAATACATGAAGCGTAGCATTTTATTTTATTCAATACAAATACAGTACAGCATACATGTAGAATTACAGTTGGTTAATTTTTTTGAAAAAATCTGTAATGGCAGTCTGCTTTCTTTCCATAATTTGCCTTTTCCATATCTGACATTGTGAAGTGAAATGATTCTGGTGCATCGATATGTTGTGCAAAATAGTTACGTAAACTTTTTATAGCCTCCATTGCTACCAAAGTTGAGACGGGTGTTACCTCTGGTTCTAAATGGCTATTTTCATCTTCATCTTCCTGATCGACTTGAAATGATGCTCCGACTTACACAGTTAGAAAACATTCCCTGACTTTTCCCGGTTTTCCTGGTCGCTAGTCACCCTGTTACATGCACATTTTATTTGAGTAGTCCATTGGTCTAGTATCGTTGCAAGATTAAGATGAATAAATGGAGTCCAAATAACAATACGGATACAATTTTTATTTTGTCGACGCGTTTCGGTTTCACATACCTGGAGTTCGTCGAGCATCTTCGTGATATCTATAGTAAATGAATAAGGGTCCAAAGAGATGTGGTAGAAACCTTTTCATTTGCCTGACACGTTTCAACTGGACGTTATCATCGGAGGCGGTTAAGCTACAGAGATGTGAGGCTGGCCAGGCCTGGTATTTATACATAGTAGAAAAAGTGTTAGGGCGAATGGAATAATTACAGAGTAATGGAAACATTATTACAAACGATGACTGATTGTAAAGGAATAGATATGAGGAAAAGCTATTCTTTTTCGGTTGCTCAGCGGTTGCGTGATCGCCTCTGATGCCCGAGTACGTGGGTTCGATCCCGGCCGAGGGCGACGAGGATTTTTCAGGGGGAACTCCTCAGATCACGACTTCCTTCGGAAGGGAAGTAAAGCCATTGGTCCCATGTAGTCGTTTGCCGGCTGCACGTTAAAGAACCCTTGCGAGGCAAAATTTGCGGCCCCTATAATGCCGTCCTGAAATGACCAAAGCAGTTGAAAAGGACATTAATACCAAACAAACCAAACCAATCCTGTTCGGTTGGGGGTGGCTTTCATCTCGGTGAAATTGAGGAGCAGCTGGATCGTATCCATTCTTTCAAACATGGTTTGGTTGTTGAGCATAGTTGTTGGTTTCAGTCCTTTATGTTTAGTTGTTTCATATACTTCTCGTAGTATCTTGGCTTTGTCTTTTCCGGTCCATAATATCTGCATGCACTATTTGTCGACCATGCGGTGTTTGTTGGTTATTAGGTGCTTGGCGTAGGCGGATACATTGTCCTTGTTGATCCACGACTGTCTGTGTTCCTTAAATCGAGTTAGGAACTATCGGGTCGTGGATCCAATGTAAAACGCCTCGCAATCTGGGCACGATAATTAGTATACTCCTGCCTGGCTGTAGGTGTTGTTCATCCTTGTGTCCGGTTTGGGGTTCAGCATCCTCTGGTTGGAATATTTTGTTCTGTATGATATGCTCATACCCTCCTTTCTGAATATTTTTGCAATCCTATGGCCATTTTTTTAGACATGGTTTCGGTTTACACCATTGTCAAGGCTTGGCTAGATTGTAACAAGTAAAATTGTCGTTGACAGTTCTTTATACAGTCGACTCTCGTTATAACGAAGTTCACCGGAAACCATTAAAAGTTTGTTATAACCGATATTTCGTTATATGTGAAACCCAATTTTTTAATGTAAAAATGCATTTTCCACTTTAGAATTCATAGGTTTTAGTTGAAATTTGAAATATTGCGACTAAACGGCGATGAAATATCCTTAATCGAACATAATCAAACAAAAAATGTGATTTCCATTCGACTTCGATCGTTTGGTGAAATTTTTTTGATCAAACACTACCAAAAACCAGATTTTCATTCGAATGCGTTTTTATAGTCGAAAATCTCTCTTTTCTAATGGATTGAGATGCTCAGTCGATATATAAACAAACAGTTTAAAGATCATTGAAAGATTTTTAAACTGTTTGATATAAATCAACAAATTCGCGAACTTGTTCAATTGCTTGCGTTCTCTCTTCTCCTTCTCCCCTCCCAGGTTAAAGCCATTGAGTTCCGAATAAATTTTTTTCCAACATGTGCTTCTTTATCAGCATTTGATATTTTCATAAGAATGTTTTTTCTAGTGCTGCGCGATGTCGATGTTAAACATCGACACATCGATGATTTTATACTTTCGATGTTGTTAGTTGTTATACGCCTCGTACGCCTCTCAGATGGCAGCACCGTTTTTCTAGTTTCAGCGCTCATAGCGGCGAATTTGTAAGTTCTTTTAAGCGGCGAAGTTTTTTTTAACATATTCCAAAATCGATTTAACATCGAATGGTTTTGGAAACATCGATGTTTCCCGCAAATCGCGCAGCACTGGTTTTTTCCTTTTTTCAGTACATGATATTTTCTAGAAGGATTTTTGCTTCTATTTTTCGTAGTCATCGATCAATGATCGTAATCTGAAGAATAGGCCTACTGAAGAAGTAAATTCTACTTGCTTCCGCTTTCGATCTTTCCACCATTTCCGCTTTTGTATGGATTCTTATTGGCTGTTTTCAAGCAAACAAAGACGTCATTTTCGCACTCTCAAAATCGGCGTACAATTTTTGCTGTTTTTTCGTCTTTACGTGAACTAAGCCTAACGGCATGTATTGTGAATTGCCTTCACGATAAATCGTTATTTTGCCCAATTTACGACGTCGTTTTTAGTTCGTTATATCAGGTGTGAAATTACTATACATTCAATTACGTGTCATTGGAAAATTACTTTGTTTTACCCGATTTTTCGTTAAAAGAGATTTCGTTATAAGCAGTTGTTTTTTCTTTACAAAACTGACGGGGACTATGAAAAACTTCGTTATTTCAGTAATTTCGTTATAACCGATTTCGTTATAACGCGAGTCGACTGTATAGCTTACAGGAGAGAGTTTTCCACCAGTCAGGGTTAGAAACGAAGTTCCCTTTCCCAGGCTGGTGGATTACATAATTGATCGTTGGTGATTATTAGGCGGACCTCAATCCCATCCTCCTTATCAATCCTGCGATGAGATCTCAGTGGCGGTTTATCCTATCCTGTACTAGAGATTTCCTCTGTAAAGGTCATTCTTCCTGGAATTCTTGCATCTGCTAGCGCAGCGGTTAAACTTTTATCAACCTCACTAAGATAGTGTGTCCTCCTCCCATTCAATAGGTCAACTCCACCACCTGGGAGAAAGGACCTAAAAAGAAGAAAGATAGAGAATAATAATAGACAGATCACAAAAAAAAGCCACAAAAAATAACATACAAGGCCTTTCGGTCTTTTTTATCAATGATTTTCATCAGGTAGAGAATTTTTTGAAAATTTTTAACTGCTATCTTCATCAGTGAGAAGGTTTTAAGAAGGCAGTGGCTACATACAGTGCAACCTTGTACGTCTTCCGTTCAATGCAACGGAAGTGGCTAGCTATACCGCCATCTATCAACAGCTTCAGACTCCAAACTTTCTCTAATTTCGAAACAAGCAATATGGCAGATTCCCATCGCTCAGTGGAAAACACTAGCCGCCACTTCTACAATACTAGTACTTGGACGCTAACGCTTTGCTCACGGCGACCCCGAATTACAAACATACCCCCAACACAACCGGTTACAGGGGCAGTTGGTTTCCCCTTCTACAATACTAGTACGCGGACGCCATCGCTCCGCTGCAGCGTCCCCTGCCCGCGGCGCACGCTCCCTCGCTTTGCTCACGGCGACGTCGATTTACATACGTACCCAACCTATTTGTTTACAGGGGGCAGTTGGTTTCCCCTGGGCCGGTTACAGGAGGCTAATGATCCGTATATTTTAGTGGTCACAGAAATGGCTGCCAGAAAGTTACTGGACCTCATTTTATGGCTAAACCTAAGTTAACCTCAGTCAATCTAACCCAACACTAGAACGCTCAAAAAATGCTGGCTTACCTTTAAGGCATGGTTCCTTTCGACAATGGCTAATCATCCAGAAAGCAGAAAAAAAGATCTGAAATCCACACGACCGTGACATCCCAATTGTGTGGTTGCCATAACAACAGCTAGCCAAAACACGCCCTGTAACGTCGGAATCCATACAATACTGTTTTGATTCTGCCGGCAGATGGCGGCACAGCTTGCCACTTCCGTTGCATTGAACTGAAGGCGTACAAGGTTGCACTGTACGTAGCCACTGCGTTTTAAGAATAATACATTTAAAGAATTAAAAGAACATTGTTATAAACAAAGTATTGTCCAAAAACATTATTACATCATAGATGAAGGTAGGATGCCACTTTTCCACAAAAGAATTTTAATAATCTTCATAAATGTATACATTTCAACTACCAGGTAGTCATCATCAGTATGAGTCGAGGTAACAAACAAGGAGAAGGTATCTATAAGAGTAAGAAGCCAATAGGACGCAAAAGGAATTGCCACTCAAGAGTGGTTGGTTCAACTTAGCGGACCTAGGAGAGAGCTCTACAGAGTTTTAACAGAAAATACCGAAGAAAAATCCAAAAAACAAAAGGAAAGGGAAAAGAGAAAAGGGGCCAAGAAAACCGTTATTTAGCATGGGCTAACAATGTGTCCCATCGTGATAGATCAAGAGGTCCAGCATCATGATTCAGGAGTTTTTGTTGTTCGCACTTCATAATCTCCAGGGACTCCAAGAAATTAAGTCTTTTGTAGTCATCAGCCACATGTAGAATGTTGAAGTTTTCTGTCTTCATAACGTGTCCAGTATTAATTATATGTTCAGCATAAGCTGATTTTTCTGGTCTGTGGTTTCTTACGTAGTCGAAATGTTCCTTTATGAAAAATCAGCTTAGTGTTTGTGAGTTGCGTGTGTATACCATTGTTGCACAAACTTTGCCTTGCTTTATTGGTCATGCGATACCTCTTATTAATATGCCCTACCATCATGAATATCGATTTATTATCGATAGTTATTATTTTTTGGAAATCTGAGGTAGACAGTGGTGACCTTCCTCATGCTTTGAAGGTCAAGTATGCAAAATTTCATCAAGATCGAAAGAAAACTGTAGATTTGTATTAAATACACACAAACCCACAAACGTCCTTCTTTATGTATATAGAAAGATTATTTTAATTTTAAGATCTTGGCTTTTTTTTTTCAATTTTTGTTTACAATATAACAATTTTCGTCTCGTAGGAATATGCTAAAGTGGTAAAGGCTCTCCTGCCCGAAAACAATTTTAAAGTTATGGTCTCAATTCTCCAGAAATTTCTTAACTTCATGACTTTGACGGTAAGTTGAGAAAAATGCTATTTGAATGAACTTTTCTTTTTTACCAGTCGTTACATTTATAAAAATTACTATACATGTTGGCATATGAGCCACATAATAGAAACTAACTATCAGAGTGCATTTTGTGAGCTTGAATCATGTTTTTTAGGCATTTGAAAACGTAGTTAGATGATTAATAGTGTAGCTAATGTGGAATTCGGAAGAGGGTTTGATAAAATTTTTTTTTACCTGGATTAATAGCAAAGTTTTAACACGTTTTAATGCAGTGGTGGTTATAAGGTCTGAAACTTGGTTATCCATTCAGTTGTCGTCTGCTGCTACTTCCAAAAGTATTTGGTATTGTAGCACCACACCTATTAAACTGGTCGGCAAAATTTCAAGATTTTTTCTTGGTGGAAACTTGCGCTACTCAGCAATAAGCACAAATCCTCTTCACATGAGGGCAATGGAAGTAGCAGCAGACGACAATTGAATGGATAACCAAGTTTCCTTAGAAATGGGTTAGTAATATTAGCTAATTACCGTCCAGTAAAAAGAATCTGTATAGTAATTAATTGCCATTTTCTTAATTTATTACCGTAAAATCTTGAATACAGGCCTGGGCGTCTATTTGTCTCAATGGTCTGGATCCCCCCCCCCCTCCTGGCGATTAATCGAGACCAGGCGTTTATTTAATGGTGCGCAGTCTGAAAAAGCCATATATGGCTTCTGTATCGGCTTTAGTGTGAGATGCACGCAGCTCGAAATTTAAAACTCAATAATGTTAAAACTTTTGACACTTTATCGCCAATTTTTTTATATATAATATAGAAACCTTCCTTTAAATTATCTGTTTAATATTATTCACATACAAACATTAGAAGTACAATAAAATAATATTTATAACATGCTGCTCTCGTAATGAAGAGCGTTGCAACTCGACAAAATAGCGATGTACAAACCTAGCGTCAAACTTCGGACACTAAGTAATTTGGCTAAAAACACAGTGAAAAGTGCATACAGAGGATTGCAGGCTAATGAAAATAGATTTACTGAGTATATGGAACAATATCAACATCGATTTAGAATCGATTTAATGGTGTGAAATAATTTATTCAAATTTATGTAAAATTGCGTTGTCAACAGGTTTCAAAGAACTTCGTACACAAGGGTTCACCAGCATATAGAACTTTCCTGAAGGCTGTAGAAACGCCCAGAATGCTTTGCATCAGGCTTTAAAAGCACCGTCCATGCGACAGAGCACAGTATTCGTGTCGTTTTGAACCATGGGACGTGGTAAGCCAGTAGAAACGTGTATACGGCAAAAAATTATACAGCAGTTCCAGAATAACAAATCCCAGCGAGCTATTGCCCATGAATTATCAGTTCCACTCTCTCTCTACTGTTAATGGGATCTTCAAGCGTTTCAGAGAAATCGGGAAAACAAAACCAGGGACTGCACCAGGCAAGCAGCGATTATTGAATGTTAGGGACCTACGAGTATTTCGACGTTACATTGTGAAAAACAGGCATGCTCCCATAAGTGAAATGACTGTTTGGGCTCGAGAATATTTTCATATACCCATATCCAAAGCACAGTCCGCCGTTACATCAGAAGATGCAACTATTACTTATACGCTATAAAGAGTAAGCCATTTATGAGCACTGTAGCTAAGCGTCGCCAGGTAGCATGGGCCAGAAGCCATCTAAAGTGGACCCTTGCTCAGTGGAATAGTGTTCTGTGGTCCGACGAGTCCACCTTTGCAGTGATGTATGGCAACAACGGTCGCAAGGTGCTAAGGACCAAGCACGAAAGTAATCATCCCGACTATTACCAGAGGAAAGTTCAAAAGCCTGCATCGCTGATGGTGTGGGGCTGCACGAGTGCAGCCGGGACAGGATCGCTTCACTTTTGCGAGGGCACTCTTACCTCTGCTGCCTATATAGACATTCTTCAACAGCATCTGCGTCCATCCCGCCAAAATTTGTTCAATAGAAGACCAAGCATCTTTCAGCAGGACAACGCGAAGCCTCATGCTGCTCGGAACACCAAGGTTTGGCTACAACAGCAGCGTTTCAGGATGCTTGACTGGCCTGCCTGCAGCCCAGATCTGTCACCCATTGAAAATGTATGGCGCATTTAAAAGCGAAAAGTCAGACAGCGGAAGCCTCGAACACTGCAGCAGTTGCGGGCGTGTATTTCCGAAGAGTGGGACAAAATTCCAGTAGAAACAATGCAGAAGTTAGTGTCCAGCATGCCTCAACGACTTCGGAGCGTCATTCGTCGGAAAGGTGACGCCACTCAGTGGTAATGTGCAATAAACGGTACGGTGTACGAAGTTCATTGCAACGTGTTGAAAACGGAACATTACAAAAAGTCGCTTATTTAATTTTAAATGTTAAAATGCTATATCACAGTTGTACTAAAGCTCTGTGCACTTAATAAAGTAATTTTCATTTGTTTACAATTAGTTTCGCTGTACTTATCCAAAATTCTGTAGGTGTCCGAAGTTCATTGACGCTAGGGTTGTATATCTGATCTTATAAATAATTTGCTTATGCAGCTACATACCTCAAACTGCTTGTATATTTCAAGCCCTATATTTATTTTCTAGTAATAGGCAGAAATGTTTATCAGAGTGTAATAAAACAAAGACATTTAGATTTACTCAGAGCACTGGAGCACAAAAGGAGAAGATTTTCATACTTCGCGCGCACTAACACCTCCATTATACAATACCGCAGTCCAGAACAGGAAAAAAAGCAATTCAAAACATAGCAGAAGATACTCCTGCTTCCGATGTCCTTATTATTTATAAATGGAATTAGGAAATATTATAGTATTTCAATAAAAAACCGAGCCCTAGCAATCGCCCTCCCCCTTCCCTACGTCACGTTTGGCTGTGCGATTTCATTACGTTATCAACCCCACTAAGAGACAACAAAGGAAAGTTGAACTTCGCGCCGTTGCTCGTAATAGGGGGAGCCAGTCACGTGGGTAACGCACGCGTTAGTTATTTGATGCTATCAAATGACGTGTTCACGTTAGCGAGCTCAAATTACAATTTGACATAAATTCAAATGAAAATTCATAGAAAATTAACTTACAAACGGATTTTAAAAATTTCTTCACCATTCTGTCATGAACAAAAATTCCTAAAGTATGACTATTTTCGTTTTTCATGAACAATCTTGGATAAATTCTGAAAAAATTTTGAAATTGCGTATTTCATTTCTGTGACATAATCAACCGATTTCTATTATTTTTTAAAAAAAGTGAAATATATGAAAATGAAATATATGCTATAAACCAACACACATCTCCGATTTTCTTACAAAAATTTTTGGTCCAAAAAGATCATTTATTCATTTACAAAAATAAGTTTTCCTGAGTTATCACAGAAATCACTTTTTCCTTCAAAAAATGGTGTGGCTCAGGACGGTTAAGACCCAGCGTTAAGGGCTATTCCCAATAACAGGGTGTCTAGCAAAAGGATTTCGTAAAATTCCCCGACTTTTCTCGGTTTATCACGTAATTTTCCCTGACCACCAGCACCAAAAAAAATCTATGTTGATAGAATATTATTGACGTTTTTCAAATTTTTCGTTCCAATTTTGCATTTTTTGCTGATTTTGTAAAATTCCCTGGTTATAAAAAAAATTCCCTTACTTTTCCCGCTCGCTAGTCGCCTTGCAATAAATCCGGTACTTAAAAAGAAGCCAATAAAGGAAGTAAGAAAAATCTAACCAGAATGGAGAAGAATAACTACCTTGATAACGACGAACTTCGTGTCCAAATGATTACCCTACCTATGAGAAGTTTGTAATGAGACCCTACGAACGAGAACTTCTTTATATGCAGAAAGGGTAAGGCAGCATGGGATTGGTCGAAATTAGAATGGGTTAAATGAAGCGACCAATGAGAATGCATACACATGAAAAGACTTTTAATACCGTATTTATTCTACTATAACGCGACTCCACTTTTTCGGCCCAAAAAAATCTGCAAAAATCCTATCCTCTTGTATAACGCGACCCCCATTTTTGACTCCTCGCGAGAAATAAAATGTACAAACTTCTACAGAAAAAAAATCAGAAAGCCAAGTCATTTACAAAAAAGAAGAAACTAAATAATAAAAAAAAACAGAAAAAAAAGAAAAAGTACCTTAGTTTTGCTGAGTGAAGAATCTCTAAGTCCTGAATCACTAAATGCAGGTTGAAGAATCACTAAATAAATATGCTGGAGATCGAATCCAAAAGTATTGATGAACTGGATGAATAGGTTGTACTGATTTACACTATCGACAATCGAACAGTGAAGTGTACATTTGTTAGGATGGGACGAAAGCAGCGCTTTCACAAAGCTCATCCAACCAGAATAAACTCCAAATGAAATACACTGAGGTAGTCAAGAAGCCTAACCAACCCAAGTGGTCTTCCATATTATACAAAAAAGAAAATAAGATTGACAATTGTCAGAAACAACAAAAAAAAAAAAAAAATTACACTCACATTGCCAGAGTTTATATAGTGCTTGCAGTGCTATTGTCAATCAAAACTAACCAATCAACACAAGTGGTATATTGGGTGGCAATGTCCATTGGCTGAAGAGTTCTTTTTTTACATGTTTTTATGGAATGAATCAGCTTTCTTACTTGCACATCGACAAAAAAACACAACAGTACATCAATTTTCTTAATAAAAAGACAAGTAATCTTTATTCAGTTTAATATTTTCACTACATAAGCTTTCTTGTAGGCTCTGGTTCGAGGCAGTTTTGAAGTAGGCCTATTTAGAAGTATCGATGTTTGGGAGAACTTATTATCGATGTTATTATCGGCCGCAGTCGTCTGAGGGCTGATTTTTATCCTCTAGTATAACACGACCCAGCAAATTTAGATGCTTTTTTAGGCCAAAAAAATTCGCGTTATAGTAGAATAACTACGGTAATCTGAAAGTGAGGAAAAACGCTGGAATTTATATCGATGACCCGAAAAAGACCCGGCGTTTAATCTATTTTTAATTCAAGATTTTATGGTATACCAAAACTCATTGTAAATACAGTGGAACCTCGGTTCACGAACAACAATTTTGTTTCGGCTTACGAACCAATATCTCTGTTCACGAACAGGCGACATCACTAATTTCTTATTCTAGGCATGTGCAGATAGACGCTGCCAGTTCATACTACTTGTGTTCACTTTGTAATTTGTATTCGTGTGAATATCGCTCGCAATTTAGGATTTATATCTTCAATGTATTGTACTATACCCATATTAACTTAATGGGGGGAAATCTTTGTTTTTGATCGCTGGAACGGATTAACTGTATTAACATTGATTTGAATGGGGAAAGTTGTCTCGGTTCACGAACAACCTCGGTTCGCGAACATTGCCTGGTACGGATTAAGTTCGTAAACCGAGGTTCCACTGTATCTTTATTATAAGCAAAACATTATTTCAAAGACTGCTTCTATTATCATGTACACCTGAAGAAGCTGGGAGTAAAAGGTGAAATCTGTTGTTAATCATTTCTCCAATAAATGTATTGTAAAGTTTCTATCTTCGTCATTAATCCACACAATACAAGGATTCTTCACAAATATTTATTAATTTAGATAATTATCTAAGAATGTTAATTTATTAATTAACAAAAAACTTTATTATTTGCAGACAACTCCTGGAAATACAGGTGTAAAAGCAATACAGCGAGTTATTGACGGATTGGCATCAAGCTAGGATTCCATGTAAGGACGTCTGCAGAAAAAACTTAAAACTTGTCATTTGAGCAGAAAAATTGTGTGTGGGAACTGAAGTCATTGAAAAATTAATTTCGTAAACTGAGTCACAGTTGTAAAGCATTTCCCCCTTGGCTGCATGTGGCTGGTCCACTCAAATATAGTTGCTCCGCCAGGGTTCTAAGCATCTTTTATTCTTTTTAGGTTTTTCGTTCTATACAATCACTCCTCGAGACTTGTGTGTGTTTACGTGTGTGTGGTTTATATTTTCTTAAAAGTTTTGTTTTAATAAATTTTTGATTCCTCGTGTCTACTACCCTTCTCCCTGTTATTTCCTTTCACGCGTACTTTGTAAGGATAAAAACGTTGGGGGAAACGAGCTTCTGATAACCATAGGATTTTTTAAATCACCACGATTATATTATTATATTTTTTTTTTCTCAGTATTATTTATGAAATGAGAAAAAACAAATTGCGCAACCAAACATTGAATGTTTGTTTTTTTTTGTCTGTCGTTTATGATTTTTATTTCTCCATTATTCCTTGAATCATTAAAAAATGTGTGCATAAATAGTATATAAAAACGTTTTTATTCTTCAAATGAAAATTGTATATAAATATGCAAAAAAAAAAAAAATAAAAAAACAAAAAAAAAAATAAAAAAAAAAAAAAAAAAAAATGAAATGAACACAAATTCTATTTTTTATTTGTCCGTGTTTTTTAAAGACTACCGAAGATGATTTTTATTGTGTTTGCAGAGGTATCGATTTTGTTACTAGGTTGTTAGTTATTGTTTATTTTCGTTTAATCTCTTAAATAAATGTTCCCATTTGATTTTAATATTGCAAAGTCCACAGTAAAAAAATAAATAAATAAATAAAAGAAGAAAAAAAAAAAGTAGGCTAACTCGTGGCATCTTCGGAGGTGTCGCACTAGTCCTGTTGATGAAATTATTTATAATGGGTTTATTCGTAACTTTGT
Organism: Rhysida immarginata; assembly: GCA_023313115.1. Classification (NCBI taxonomy): domain Eukaryota; kingdom Metazoa; phylum Arthropoda; class Chilopoda; order Scolopendromorpha; family Scolopendridae; genus Rhysida; species Rhysida immarginata. The sequence goes on along the minus strand of JAHWFO010012390.1, from coordinate 2,077,305 downwards.
TTGTTTTTGTGAATAAGAAGTGGTGAGGTGAATATAAAATAAACATTCAGGAGAGAAAATAAAATAAAAATAAAAGATAATAGTCGCAGTGCTTCCATATTTTGAGGTGGGAGCCAGACCAGTTTTTTATTTGCTAATGGGACCTGAACTCTATGAATAGGAGACAAACCTCCCTTTAAATACCCTTCACTTTTCAAAATCCTTGTACACCTTTGAAAATTTTATGCATATTGACCACGGCTTCATGATATTGATTAAGCAAGTCAGTTTTTTTTTCTTTTTTTTTTCTGTTGCTCGTTATCCTGCGATAAGGTATGTTCGTACCTGTTTTGGTTTTTTGTCCAGCTGTTTTTTTTTAAATTTTTTTTTTTTTTTTTTTATTGTTTATTCTGTATTTTTTTTTTTCAAGTCATTTTTAAGATGTTAAACTATGCAAAAAAAAAAAAAGAAGAAAAAAATTCATTGGAGGGGTAGGACTGTAGATCAATCAGACTACACGATCATTTTATTATTATGGCTGGAGAGCACGTTATGTTGAACAAGAAGTTCTTCTGTAAATGCTCGTTTTATTTTTTTAAAGCTTTGTCAATTGTTGTTGATTTTTTGATTATTTTTTTTTTTTTTCGGATAGCTATGCGCCCCGTCAAAGCAAATCATCGTATCGCTCGCCTTTTGAATTGTTGTTGCGTGGCTCTTATGAATCGCACGCGGGTGCTTTTTGCTGTTGATCGAAAGAGATCAATGTGGCACTCCTCGATCGCTTCGAATGACAGTGCTGTCGTAGGATTATAGGTTTTTGTTATTGTTGCTCTCTTTCATCTGCATGTTTAAATTTGTCCTCAAATCGTCAGCGAGGATGTTGTCGATGATGAGCCACCGTAATCCAGCTGGTGTTGATGGGGTTACAGAGAATTTGGTTGAGTTTTTATGTAAACTTAGATTTTGGAAGTACAGATGTAACCACACAGCAGGGGAAAGATTATCTCACGTTTAGCTCGTTTTCTGATTTTTTTAATAGTCAATTGGACCTTTAGGTTAGGTTGGGGAAACAAAGAGCGGCACGTATCATATAGAAGTTTAAAGAAATAATAATCAAAATTAATAAAATATATGAAAAACTTTGATTTTGTGGTTCCATTTTACAAGCATTGCGTTTTTGTTTTCGGTTTTGATTATTTTAGAAACTTTTCTTAGAAGCTGATTAATTAACGTTTTAAATAAGGAATATTTCGTCAAAACAAAGTGCGTCACTCGCCCTTTGAATTGTTGTTGCGTGGCTCTTAAGTGAATCGCATGTGGTGCTTTTCGCTGTTGATCGAAAGAAATCAAGATGGCACGCTTCGATCACTTGATAGGTTTATAGATGGGTTCACAACTGAATCGAATGGGTTTTTTGTTATTGTTGCCCTCTTTCATCTGCATAGGTTTCTTTTTTTTAAATTTGCCCCCAAATTGTCAGTGAGGATGTTGTCGATCAGCCATCGTAATCAGATATTTAGTTGAGTTTTCATGTACACTTAGATTTTGAAAGTACAGATATAACCACACAACAGGGGAAAGAGTATCCCTGGTTTAGCTCGTGTTCTGATTTATTTTTCTTGTTTTTAGTTCAATTGGACCTTTAGATTAGGTTGGGGAAACGAAGAGCGGAACATACGCTATAAAAATTAAATTTTTTTTTTTTTTTTTTTTAACTATGAATTATAAAATATAAATCATCGTTGTCAAACCAATATCTGCTATGTGCCAAAAGTAAATTTTTGAGATATTGAAAAAAAAAAAGCTCCCCTGTAAAATTTTGTATGAAGTAAACGCACCAAAAAACCAACCGCTTTTCCGCAAACAAGATTTGTTTATTTCAAATTGAAGTTATTGATGTTAAACGTAACGTTATTTGCTTTTTTAGCATTGAAATTAATACTGTCACTTAGCAGTTTTTATTTGACACTATTCTAGCTGCTGCACATAGCTTATTTTTATAGTCGTGGTTCATCGTATAGTGGTTATAAGCACATAGCAGTTCTTTTATATGCAAGTTTGGTTACTGAACTCGTTGCAAGGGTCAAAATATTGAAATCTCAAAAAAAAAAATGCACATAGCAGATATTGGTTTGACAATGACGAAGTATTATGATAAAATGGAAATCACGGTAATTTCTCCGGTAACAATTGACAACCGCGCAGAGTTTTGTGGTTCCATTTCACAAGATCTGCCGATACTGTTTTCGGTTTTGATTATTTGAGAAACTTTCTTAGCTGACTTATTAATGTTGGAGCGGAAGGAGTGATAATCGGAGTGTGCAGTGGTAATCTTAAGCCATTGAGAGCCGTACGTTTGTTTTGACGGGGTGCATAGTTTTCTGGAAAATGGTATAGTATGAAATTTGATACAAATCTTGTTTTGGTTAAATTTTGAGTGATTACAGATAAAAGGGTATATTTTGAAACCGTCAAAAGTATTGTTGTTTTGCTTTGATTTGTGAGCTTTTTTTTTTTTTTTTTTTTTTTTTTAATTTATGAATTTACAAATTTTGATTTAATTTAATTTAATTAAGGTTGATAATTGAATTTTAAAATTTTCTTAAATTTTCTTACACATAATTCCACTGCACAACTGATGATAAATTTCTCGTAATTTTGTTTATTTTTAGATGATTTTTCTAAGCATATAAACTCATTCATATCCTGTTTCAGTGTTAATGATGTTATTGGGGGAAATTTTTTAAAAGAAATTGAATGGAAAATTGTCAAGTTAATTGTTTTCTAATATGTATGATAATAATTATTATTTAAGTTCGTTTTTTATAATAATTCATGTGTTTGTATATGTTGAAAATTTTACTTGATTGGTATTATTATTATTATTATTATTATTATTATTATTATTATTATTGTGTCCTCTCGCCAAGGATTGCTTTAGCCTTGCTTGTAATAACTGTCAATTTCATTGTAATTTAAAAGAGACATGAAGAGAGTAGTCCTCATCTCTATTTTTCTAAAATCATCAATGAAGAAAAGGATTATAAAAAAGTAAATAAGTAATTGATTTTTTTAAACAAAAATAATCTTTAACGTCCAATGGCAGTGAATCGAAAAAAAAAAAAAAATTAATAATAGAACTCGATCTGTTTGTTGGTCCGCATCGGCTTTCTTAGCCCTGTTTGTATACCGTTTTGTTCCCCCCCTCCCCCTTTCTTTTTTGTTTTTGTAAATAAGTTTTTTCTGTCTGTTTCGACAAACAAGGGCTTAATACCTTTAGCGGTATTAGCGGAATTGACGATGCGGATCAAGATGGATTGACGACACTGGGGGAATGGGAATTGTGATACTAATATCTCTGAGGAGGATGCTTTTCCTCTTTTCTAATAATGCAATATTCTCTGTATTGGACGAGTTAGTTCTTATTTAGATTATGCCCCTAGCTGTCGTACCAAATTTAAAAGAAGAAGAAAAAAAAAAAAAAATTTTTTTTTTTTAAAAACTTTTATGATCTCTCTAAGTCATTTATGATTAATTTATTTTCGGGTGAAGATAAGAGATTTATCCAATTTTATTTTGAATATTGTTTAATGTGATATGTAAAAAATTTAGCGTAGTTTTTTTTTTTAATTTTTTTTTTTTTTTTTTTTTTAAACTTTAAAAGTTAATATTTCATTATTTTTAAAATTAAAAAAAAATATTTTTTTTTTATTTTTTTTTTTGAAATGTAATAAATTCAAAAAACATTAAAAAGAATGAAAAAAAAAAAAAATAAAAAAAAAAAAAAAATGAACTTATCCAGTCAGAAGATGATCCTCTGTTCTTTAATACAAAAATGAAATGTTCAACACAAATTGTAAAAATATAAGATATATATAAATATATATATTATAAATAAATATAAATACATAAAACAAGCCTCTCAAGGGCCAGCTACTTTACCAACTTTGTATAAAAAAAATATTTAAAATGGAAAAAAAAAAAAAAAAAAAAAAATTACCCAACAAAATACTGCCTCTTTAAAGAATCACTGGACAAGACTCGTTTATGGTAAATGGGTCCTATATTGTATATAGCTTTGTTTCATTCTATTTCTAGTGATTTCTTCACACACAAATCACTATTAATTGTTACATTAACAAAACAAGAAAAGGAAAATTTACATATTGTGCATACAGTATATCATTGGCCTCTGTTAACCTGTTGTAATCTTTACAGCAACTATAGATAAATAGAATTATGAAATATATTGAAGTTTCTTGAATAAAGCTCATTTTTATTTAAATTGAATTATCTTTTCTTTTTTTTTTTTTTAAGAATCTTGTGTTGTACTTAAATTATTTTTTTTTATTGTAAATAGTTTCTTTCTGTTTTCAGAAAACAAGAATTCTAATTTGCTTGTAAATTACACCACGTAACAAAATTTACTTTTTTTCTTTATTCCTTGGATATAACTGTTATGTCTGTATTTATTTAACCTAAATAATAATTATAGTAACTGTTAATTCTCTGAAACTTTGCTTTTGCGGTCAGGATATTGATATACCTGTTAGTAAAGGATTTAGTGGTTCGTAAGGGAAGAGTTCATATAAAAATAAAGGTACTTGTTACTCTGAAAAGTTTAATAATAAAAAAAATGGCGAGGTGGTTTTCCTCATTACAGAAATTAGAATTTCGACGAGTATCATGGCCCCCTTTTCAGAGCGGTTAATCATGCTGGGCCGGGATACTCTTTTGTCGAAATTCTAATTTACTTTGTGTTTTTGGGCATCCGACTTTTTACTTTATGTTCTTATACATTTTTGCCTAATTAATTGTTTTATTTTCTTGGGCTCAGTTTGAATTTTCTTGTTAATTTAAAAATATTCAGTTTGTGGAGGAGGTGTGTGAATCTTGCCCACAAAGGTAAAATTTGAACAGTTTAGTTATTATTTTCTATCATTTTTAGTTACATCCTAATGGAATAAAATGATTACAATGCAGGAACAAAATTTCTGTTACATGGTGTTATTCATGGAAGAGTAAAAGAGGAATCTAAATACGAGTGTTATTCAATTAAAGTAGACCGATCTCTGATTAGTATTCTTTTAAGCAATTATTTCTACAGGTTGCAGTGTATGAAGAACTCCCTTGCAAATGGAGAATGCATGTCTGCTTGCAGCTACAACCATCTAAGGAGGTTTTGATAAGCAGTTCCCATTATGATTTGATCTGATCAAGGAATGACCATCATGGATTTGAAGATGCGGTTGTGTGTGAAGTTTCTACTAAGGCAGTTAATCATGGATCAGATGGAAAGCCACGTAATGGTTACTGAAGACTGAGTGAGCAGGACCCAATGGGTTTGCCTAAGACACTAAGACAGAAGATGCGACAACCAAACTCCAGCCTTCTGGTCAAACAATGACCGGATCAATTGAACAATTGTGATCATGTTTTGAAGGTGATTAGATTTGCATTGTCATATGTCTTACTTGAAGGCCTCTTGTATACCCCATGATTTTACTAACATTATGAATATTTTCCTTCAATTCCTTAATCACTATAAGTAATAGGTGTCCTAAAGCCTTTGAAATGATTTGCAGACTGAAGAAAATATAATGAAAACATTTCTTAATGGTGGCAAGTGTGATTTTTTTAAGATTGTACCCATGCCTACTGTTGTTCTGGTCTTTTGAGATAGGACATCCTGGTGGTCAAGATTGGCAACTCTTTTATGGATGTAAATGTTTTTTATTCTGGACATAAGTAATGATGCTAAGCATTTGAAAGCTTATACATGCTTTGCTTAACTGGCACCAATACTTAAGTTGTAAAAATTCTGCAGTCTTAATTTTTATAAGATACTGCATCTCACCGCCAAATGTTTATTTCGAGGTATGGGATCTAGGAGTCTGAAAGTAAATTAAAAAAAAAAAAAAAGTGAAAATACAAGAACTAAGTTAAGGTGTTGGGTACCATCTATACAGTTGAAGTGGGTTTTTTTCCAACTCTTCAAACATTTATTATCCAGAATAATGGTGAAACATTGTCGTCTATCTTTTTTTTTTGTAACAAAAACATCATCTGAAATTTGCATGATCTTTCTCCAGTATAATGTAGAATATTCTTGCTCACTTGAGAATGGACTGCAAGTTAGCCAGCCATGGTTGTAATGGTTTTCTGTATGCTGTCTGGTGCCAATAAAGCGGGGTTAACATGATTTCTAATTGAGCATTTTTTTTTTTTTTTTCTTTTAACTGATCTTTCTGTTCGCCAATTTTGTAATCAATATTTTGTCTATTTTTTCAAAGCACTCCAAATTAGGCCTACTGATTCATTTCTGGTGAGCGTACAATCCAGTATAAACATTTTCAAAATTCGAATTCCTAAATAAGATTAAAATTTACATCTCAGACAGGGGATTGGGCCACCTTTTATGGTCTTGTATATCGAATCTGTTTTAACTTGCTTTTTCTTAACTTTGTTTGTCACTTTGTCCACAAGGGCGAAGTGATTGGCGATATAACTAAACGGTATGTCGTTTATCTCCTGGTTTGTGTTTTCGTACATGTTCTTCTTGAATTATAGCTAAGACAATTTTCTTATTGGGTAGTCAGCTACCGCATTTGCCTTTGCATCCCTCAGGGATAAAACACAATCTCTAAAGAAATTTCGTCGCCACTGCCCAGTGGACTGCTAAACTTTCCAGTTCATCTTATTAGGCTTCTTGATTTGTGAAGGAACGACTCGTAAATTCGATAACTCCATCTTGCAATTGAGAAAGGGCAGCTCGGATAAACAGCAGAAGTTTTTTGTGCCCATGGTCACTTGTGAAATTCATACAACATGCAATGACGAACATGACTCGTGAGGTTCTATTTTGCAAACGTGGAGGACAAAACTACAATAGTTAAAATGCATAAACACCTCGAAAAACAAAGAAGCACGTTACTTTCCGGAACATTTTGATTAGCGCACCTATGCTTGGTTATAGAGAAATCGGGGTATGGTGTTTTTGCGTAAACTGACGAATAATTTGTATCATAGGGTGAGTCAAGTCGCAGTACACCCTGTTTTTTCGAAAACCTTGCAAGAATTGAGAAATCTGAACATTCCGGTAAGGTATGGGTGAGGTGGTTACGGGATGTACCGAACATGCCCGCCATCATGAAATCTAGTCAATTTTTTTAAATGGAAAGGGGGTCGTGTGATATATCAATTAACATGAGTATTTTCTGACAATTTCATTCCTGTTAGCAGATTTGAAGTAGCAGTTATGGTGCAAAAGTTACAACACATTTTATATGGTCGAAGCACATTTAAAGGTGCTGAATCCAATCGTCATGCACTCGCAGAAGGGTTTTCGCAGAAATCCTGGCACACGCTTCTTCAATGCGTTGCTGGAGATGTTGTCTGTTTCTGATTTTCACTAATATACGAGTTCCTTTAAATGACCGCACAGATAAAAGTCAAGTGGTGTGAGATCAGGTGATCTGGGTGGCCATTCCACAGCACCACTTCGGCCAATCCAATGACCAGGAAATTGAACATCTAATCACTGGCGAACATCTGCACTGTAATGTGGTGGAGCCCCATCCTGTTGTTGAAAGTAAGAGGGAAAGCTGCCATCTTCATTCAGAAGTGAGGGAAACCCCACTTCTTGCAGCATTTCCAGGTAGCGTTGAGCATTTAGGTTCTGGTCAATGAAAAGGGGGTCCAATTACACGGGTACCCCATATTCCACACCACACCATAACTTTTAGGTCACCAACTACCTTGGAAGGTTCCATCCAGTGTGGATTGTGGTCACTCCAATACCTGTGGTTGTGACAATTGACTTCACCACTGAACCAGATACCTTGTGCAAAAGAGGGATCTTGTCGATGTTGCTCTAGGGCCCACGTGCAAAACTGCATATGTCTGTCTGGGTCATCCTCTGCTAGGTGCTGGAGTATCTGAATCTTGAATGGATGCCATTGATGAGCATGAAGGATTCGTACGATCGACGACTGGCTGATTCCACATTCTGCTGACAAACGTCGTGTGCTGCGTTGTGGGCTCTTGACGAAGGACGCCAAAACCATTGTTGAGGTTGTCTCGTCAGTAGCACTTATTGGACGGTCACTCAGTGCCTTGTCAACCACAGTTCCAGTTTCTTCTAATTAAGTTGTGTGAAATTGGAGGTCTTTCTGGGTGCGGGTTGTTAAAATCTGCAGCTATGGTCAAAGCATTCTTCAGTTACCTGCTACAAAATGAAACAAATTGTGTTGTAACTTTTGAACCATAACTGCTACTTCAAATCTGTTTACAGGAATGAAATTGTCAGAAAATGCTCATGTTATTTGATATATCACACGACCCCCTTTCCATTTAAAAAAATTGGCTTAGATGTGCTGTTCGGAATAAGCTACCAGAAAGAGGAAATGATGTTCGACTTTTTCATGACAACGCACGGCCGCATATGGTCAACGTCATCAAAGCAATGTCCGTTTCGGTTGGGGGGTTCTGGACCACCCAGCCTACAGTCGACTTGTTGAACAGCTCTCGTATTGTCTGGAAGGTACCTTTGTATACTTTTTCCTTTCGTTGGTTTACAGAAGATAATGTTGCGCTCTGGGTTAATTGAAAAATTTGTACCTCTGGAGTCTCTATTCATGCAGCGTTAATTATTTTGGGTATATCGCATCGCTCCAAATCATATGACATAGGCCGTGTGATAGCTGTTCGATAGACCATGTGATTTATTTTTCAATTTTTTTTTTTTTTTTTTGTGAGCGTTCATCTTAAATGATGACCCCCTCATAAATTTTCCTCTCCACTCCTTGTGAAAAATTTAATTTTCTGGGTAATTTTTGGAATCCGCTCTTTCCCTTTTCCGTTCCTCTAATTTCTGCGGCGGCGGCTCAAGTTCCTCCTCTCTCTCTTTCTTTCTTTCTTTCTTTCTTTTTTGCGATGGATGGATGGATCGTTGGTCGGTGGCGCTTCTGCTGATGATGAATGCACGTGGCCCGCGCTCCCGTTCGCCATCATGAGTTTCCTGTTAATGCGCAGGACACATGAACGTAAATCCCGCAGATATTTCATATCGCTCCCTAGAATCGGACAGCGGTCATCGCGTGGCTTGCAATGGCCATTACAGCGGCTTGACAGCTCTCCTATATCCGGCCAACGCCATTACCAGCGGTGATTTTGATTTATGAGCGACGGCCAGCTGCTGAAACGAGGTCATATTTCGTGCACTAGGATCAGCCTTATATTGTTTTGCCATCAGGCAATTTTCGTTGCTCACTGCCCGGGACATCGTTGTCTCTCTCTCTCTCTCTCTCTCTCTCTCTCTCTCTCTTTCCCTATTCTGTTTGGCCCCCTCGAACAGCCCCCTAGTAAATAGATGAGGCAGGAAGGTTGCCAGATCTTCAAATGCCCCTAATGGGATACTGGGCTCGGGCGACTTCCCCACCCCCCTTACCCCATTCTCTAATTCACCTCTCCTACTCCCTTCAATCGCATCGCACTTATTTCCTAGTAATAGTCATAACAGTACGCTTGGTAATATTAGATTACGACGAAAACCGACTACAGTCTGTTTCAAAAATATAAGACCACTCAATTGTCACTTTGTTTATTTTCTGGAAAGACCTAAGATATGGTTTTACGTTTCATCTACACTTGTAACCCCCCTCCCCCAATTATTTAATCGAAAAATTGATTTTCTCGAACGTAGCATTTAGAAAATGAAAAAGAGCTCCGAATGATATATACAGGGTGTTTCAAAATTATGTACAATAAATTTAGTGACATATTCTTCAGGTCAAAAGAAGACGAAAATGTTCTATAGGACTTTGTCTGCAAACGATTTGTTTGCGAGTAATCCAATATGATAGAGTAGGGAAGCACGGTAGTTAGCGGACAATATTTTAGCAGTTCCAGCGTGGTTTGTTCCATTTAAACCTACTTTAGGGTTGTTCCATTAGTTGTGTACGGTTGTTTCCATTACTGTACATCCACTAGGAATAGCAATTTCAGAACGTTTGCGTGCTTTGACATACGCATTACGATTTACGTAAAAAAAAGTCGTGTACACGTATTCCAGTGCAGAATACACTGACATGCACCTAATGTATGGTCTTGCGGACGGAAATGCTGTGGAAGCAAGAAGACTCTACCGAGAACGCTTTCCGAATAGACGTTTGCCAAATAACCGAACAGACATTTGAGGGAGCGTGGTTCCTTTGGCCGTCAAACAGGACAAGGGCGGCCTGTAGCATATTCTCCGGATGAGGAGGATGTGATAATTGACATCATACATGATGAACCACAGACAAGCACCCGTCGTATTTCTTCTTCCATGGTACACATTCCGCACTCATCTGTTTGGCGCATTCTTCACCGTCAGCTTTTGCATCCATACCACCTGCAACTGGTTCAGGCACTGAACCCAACGGACTGTCCACACCGACAACGATTTTGCCAATGGATACAACGTCGTCATGCTGCAGACCCTAGTTGTCTCAGCCAGATACTTTTCACGGAGGAAGCAACCTTCACCCGGACAGGAATCGTAAATTCTCCTTCACAACCAGCACCATTGGGCAGATGCTAACCCGCATGTTACCAGAGCTCGAGCGCATCAAGAGCGTTTCTCCGTGAACATTTGGTGTGGAATTGTCGGAAATAACTTAATTGTCCCTTACGTGTTGCCGCCACGATTGACTGGGCGAACGCATCTTTTGTTTCTGCAGAATGCATTGCCAGAATTACTGGAAGATGTTCCTCTTTTGATAAGATCTAACATGTGGTTCATGCATGATGGCGCTCCAGCACATTTTAGCCATGTTGTGCGAGCACACCTTAATGCTGCATACACGAATCGGTGGATAGGTCGAGGTGGACCGGTAGCCTGGCCTGCAAGATCACCCGACCTTAATCCCTTGGACTTTTTTCTGTGGGGTCATGTGAAAACGATCGTCTACAGCACAGAAGTTCCTAACATTATAGATCTGCGACAACGAATTGAAAATGCATGCCAACGTTCGTAATGCTGGCGACGAACTCTTCCATGACATCAGACGGACGCTCATGCAACGAGCCGAAGCGTGCGTGCGAGCTGGTGGCGGGCACTTTGAACAATTCCTGTAATTTGGAGCCACGGGTTTAGTTGGCTGTATCGCGTATATAAACCGTTTCCAGACAAAGTGCTATAGAACATTTTCGTCTTCTTTTGACCTGAAGAATATGTCACTAAATTTATTGTAGATTGAGATAAATTTTGAATGTGTCCTAATTTGCATATTTGGGATGATGAAAAGTGCACCATGGGATAGGCCACCCACAATTTCCTATTCATTGGATTCATCAAAATTGACATACCTGATTTGGTTCAAAAAATAAAAGGGGGGTTCAGACTTTTGTATTCACCCTGTATGGTATGTTGCCATAGTTGCTGCCATCCCCACAACTCCGATCCCACTGGGACAATTTGGCCCTTACTTCTTAGTAATATAGATCTTATAGAGGAATCTGAATATCGAATTTCACTCCTTTGCATACTTACATACGCGTAGATCTTTTGGTCCAATCTAACTCCCATCCCTGAAACTACGAACCCAGCGGGCCAATCGAAACCGAACTAAATAGTGAAGGTGCACATGCCCATGGTAAGCTACATTCGGAATTTCAACCTTCGATCTCAAAAATGCACAAATTTTGAAGGGGATGGACGGACGGACGGATAGACGGAAATTGCCACTCCATTCTTCCGTTTCTTCATAAACTCTTCGTGACATTGGATCAATTAATGTCTGAAGATAAGTCAGATTTGATCCCAAGCATCTATACTGTTTTCATACTGTCGCCCGACAACGACTGGCGTCCTTATACCAACCCACTGGAAGAGGAAGATTCTATACTGGAAGGTTCTTTACTGTTCAAGGGTTCCAAACATACAAACTTTCGCCAATCGTCTGAATATTTGTTAGGGAGCTGAAGGGAGACACTTATTGCCTCCTCGATAGCATCTATTAAGCTTATACTTATTTCCTGCTCAATTTCCCCAGCGATGTTGTGGAAATATATGACAACAATAACTTCAAAGAAACAATTCTCTACTTGGGTAACAGATCGTTTGTGTCTGTGCGCTAAGGAATTCCAACAAACAGATGGGGTTGTTCACTACTTGGTAATCTGTTGATGCAATTCACAGTCTTGAGGCAAAGCTTGGGCATTCATCACTTTGTGTAGTCCAACAGTCGACGACCGCCTGGGAACTTCTATGATCACTCACCACTTGCTCAGTTTCTCAGTAGTCTTCTAATTCTCCATTATCTCTAGTTACTGCTCATTTTTAAAGATTTTCAAGAAAATTTTCTAAGAAAAGCCCGAACAACAGGAATTCTATGCATTCGTATAGATAGGATGGAATCTTCATTACGTGACTTAATGGACCTTATTTATATCGTACAAATCATTTGAAACGCTCACCATTTGGTCATTTGCAGCAGTGTGCTGGCGAAACCAATACAGCGCGGAGCGAAAGTACGGCTTCCTCTGTCGCCTTTCCACTCTTTCTCAATAGTCTGCTAACTCTTCATTATCTCCAGTTAGTACTCATTTTTAAAGATTTTCAAGAAAATGTTAAGTTTTAAGAACTATCAATTCTAAGAAACCCCAGAACAAAGGGAATTCTATGCATTGTTACAAATTGAACCTTACTTATAAACAAACCTTGCCTTGCATTGTTGATTATTAAATATGTATCATTGGACCGTGCGTATTGTTGGTGAATTGCGTGTTGATACCGACGGGCTTATTGTTGTACACACTTTGCCTTGTATTGTTGGTCATGAGATACCTCTTATTTGTATGCCCTGCCATCATTATGAATATCGATTTATTATCGATAATTATTATTTTTTTGAAATCTCAGCTAGACAGTGACCTTCCTCTTGCTTTGAAGATCATGTGTGCAAAATTTCATCAAGATCAGAATAAAACTGTAAATTTGTTTAAGATACAAACAAACAAATACTCTTCTTTATGTATATACCGGGTGGGCAAGAAATAACGTGAGGTGTTCAGAGCTCGCTAGCGGGAATTCTATTAGGCCAAATGATGTACATTTTGGTGTATATACTTAGTGGAACATGCAGTTTCGATTTCTGCAAAAAAAAAAGTACCAAAAGTCGCCATACGGGGCGCTTATTTCAGTTGCTTGCACGCGTAACTAGAATCCAAACCAATTGGAAATCATTGGCAAGATATCCATCAGAACATCATGTGCTTCCACGTACTAACTTTCGAATTATCTTTTGAAACAATTATTTTGCATAGTATAATTCATGTACCAGGTGCCTTTAACGTTGAGTACTTTATTCTGCGTTAAATGTATGGCGGAATAAGTGTTGTATTAACGGTTGATGATGAGGAGGGAAAGGAGAGAAAATTTTCTCAGAGGTTACTCGTTGTCTTATTTTGTGTTTTTTGCTTTATCTTTTTTATTTTTTATTTTTTTCGAGGGCGACCATCACTCGGGGCGGATGGAAGGGAGATGGGTCATAATTTTTCAGCGAACGCGTGCAGGGAAAAATGCGTGCTCGGATCTCATCTGATGTATTATGTAGGCCATCTTTATTCATGTTGGGGGCGTTATTTATGGGGGGCTGTTCTTTGCCGCTGACGCGTTCCTATTTCTCATTGCTTCGGTTAAAATATGGAAATCCCATGACATGTTAACATGCACCGCTTTTTGCGCTATTGATTTTGCGATGACTATAAATAATTCAAAGTGATCCATACCTGTCAGTCGGGCGCTCGGTTTCATTTCTTTGACGACTGCGTGATGATAAAACACGCTCCTCACCTGAAAAGCCTTCACGCCTCGAACGATACTGGCGGCGGCCGTTTTGCGACTCCACTCCACTCCGCCGGCCAAGCCCCGCCACCCAATCTTCTTCGGCCTAATAAATTTCTCATATGTTTGATTAGACTATAAAGCTGAGGAAAACGTTTTAATTTAAAAAGCTCACCCCCTCCCCCTCTCTCAAAACCCACCCACCCTCCAGATCTTAGAGGAGATTACTCACATGAAGAACTCATTGAGGAAAATCACGAAGTATAGTACAACTCTGATAATCCAACCAAATTGGGACCTGGATAGAACGATTCATGATGCAAATTAAAGACATTTTGAGCGTTCTCTGAGAGGGTAGTGTGTCGCACATTTTGTTCATTGGTTTTTTCAGCCATTTCTCAATCGGAGTTGGATTTATAGTTATCAAGTAGCGCAGCACTTATTGGTCCTGTCCACATTTTTTTGACGTGGAGGGTTGAAAGTCGGAATTTTTTTCCAGTAAAAAAAAATTAATGCTAGAATTGTTCGGTTTTTTACCAACAGATGGCGTTGTCAGGTTACAGACATCAATTCATGCGCATTTTCTGACGGCATAAAAAGGAGCAGCTTTGCTGAATGACGGACGGCATACTGAACATTTGTAAGCCGATAGTTAATCCGGCATCTTACCGTTTGAAAATGTGCATAAATCTATGTCTGTAATCTGACAACGCCATCTGTTGGCCAGAAACCGAACAATTCTAGCATTTTTTTATTTTATTTTTTTTATTTTTTTTATCTGCATTCTTGTGCGAATTATTGAGTTTTCAAGTTTTTCTTGACTTTTGGAACGCATAACTATGAAGTTTGGGCCAATTTGTCCCAGTGGGGGTGGCAGTCACTTGGTCTTTAGATCGGAAAGAAGATGTAACTTTGTTATACATGTATTTTCTAAATACTACTTTGGAGAAATTCAATTTTTGATAAAAAAAAATATATAGTGGGGGATTAAAAAGTTCAGATGAAGTAGTAAAATATCACGGCCTCCGCTACTTTTCTATACCGTCCTGGGGGGGGGGGGGGGAAATTTCTTCTTGTATTAACTTTCGTTTCTCGTTTGTTTCTAAGCTTTGGAATCAGCCAGGGGAAAAATAAGAACTTGTGTCCTGTCTGTTACGGTATGCAAGATGCAATTTGCATATTCAAGACCTGTCTGATTGGACCATCAGATAAGGCACCGACCCTATCGGACACTTTATTCGTGATAGAGCAGTCTGGTTATCCACATATGTTCCAAAATTGTCCGGACCATCAAAGGAGAACTTTTTTTCATCACTGACATGGATGATTGTCTCTTATCCACTGACTGAAGGGCCAACTTGAATCATTGAGCTTTATGAGCATTAGTCAAAGCTTGTTTCTGATGAACTGTTTTGTAGACAAAGCCTTTTCAAATGACGATGAACATTCCTTGTTGACACCTTCAGATTACTGAATTGCTCTCTCTTGAATTGCTGTTGTTAATCGACGAATTTCCTTCTTAATTAAGGTTATTTTCTCTTAATTTGATGATCAGTTTAGGTCCTCGTTTCTTCTTCTTTCTCAAATTTCTCTGATACCCACTCCATTTTGGTGCAGTTTAAATTATTTTGCTACTAATTTCAGCAAAAAAAAGTACCAAAAGTCGCCATAGGGGGCGCTTATTTCAAGAAAACAATGAATACCTAATTGTCAAATGAACAAATACCGTACAAACCAACTTTAATAACAACAATAAACAATGTTTTATTTTTAATATGACCACCAGTGTGCTGTTCCAATAGCTGCATGCGGTACACGACATTTTCTACGGCAGCTATCAGCATATCTGCATTAATTAGTCTGATATGTAACGTTATTTGATCCTTTAAGGTTGAGAGGTCAGGAACATGTGCTTGATACACAAGGCTTTTCAAATATCCCCATAACCAAAAATTACAAGGGTTGAGATCAGGCGACCTGGGTGGCCATACCGTGGGAAATGCACGACTAATTATTCTGTTGTCTGAAAAACGTTCTCGCAAGATCTGCTGCACCTGACGTCCGATGTGCGGTGGCGCACCATCCTGCATAAAAATGGTAGAATCCAGACAACCTTTTTCCTGCAATCGTGGTATCACAAAATTCTCAAGCATGTCGGCATACCTGGCAGAATTGACGGAACAAGTCACCGGTCCACGGGGACGGATTTCTTCAAAAAAGTACGGGCCGATGATGAAAGAAGCAGTAAAGCTGCACCATACTGTTAGTTTCGGTGAATGCATAGGAGTTGGCAGACACACTTGTGGATTTGATGCAGCCCAAATACGGCAGTTGTGGGTATTGATATCACCATTTAAATAAAAATGTGGCTCATCACTCCTTAAAATTTGCCATGACCATTGGAACCAATCAAAATTTCTGTTTGAAAGCATTGATAGATCAAAATAATTATATATCTGTCATCTTTATTTTCAATTGTAAATTTTGCTTATGTCTTGATTGGTATTATTTGGTTAATAATAATAATAATAATAATAATAATAAACATTCAAAGAGTATACAAAAATTTTCAGACACCGTACTTAAAATTTGTCCATTAAAAATGATGTGAAAAATAATGTACATTTATAAAATACAGTAATTAGAAAACGATTCAAATATTTACGGAAGGGGAGGGACAGAGAAGTTCAAATTTTTTTTTTTTTTTTTTTTTTTTGCAAATTGAGTAGATCCGTGGGCGTTGTAGTATTTGGACGATACCAAAACACTGTTACCACGTGGGGAAATGGGGAGGGAGAAGTGAAATTGCGCTATTTTATTCGCATGCTCGATACTTCTTGGCGGTTATTTTGAATTCAGTGTAGTTCATCAAGATACCAGAAATCAGTCGTGATTTTGATGCTTCCAGGATAAGTGAGCTTCTTTTTTAAATTCAAATTAATTCATTTGAATAAATTAATATTTTTTTTCTTAAATATTTTGCTGCTTCCATATTAGTGATAATGGCAGTTGTTATTATTTCTCATTTCTATTATTTCTCGCTTATTTCAGTTGGATTTTACAATTATCTCAGTGTCTCAACCTTGGTCCACATGAGTCGGAACATTTTGTAAGCCTTTTAATAAAATTAGTATTCTACAATTGAATCGTTTAGTGTTGAAAGGGCGCACATCCATTTTTATTAACTTTTACACCAGGGATGCTAACAAGAAGACATTTAATAAGACACTTGTTTTTTTTTTCTCCCTGACACGGCTTTTATGCCAATTATAACGGTTTTTCCACCGAGGACATGTGCCTTTTCAACAATAGGATGAATATTTTTTTGATAATTTAATAAGAATAATTTATTTCAAAGTAAACGAATAATATTTTTTCTATTTGATGACGTTCATCTCTCGTGGTCGAAAATTCTATTTCAACTTTGGATCGTTTGAACTTAAATTTCTTGAAACGTAATACATTGGATAGTGCATTGTTATTTGTATTTCTACCACGGTCTATAGATATTCATGGTCATCGAGCTCCATTGTTAAAATTTCTAGCTCCCA
Source organism: Rhysida immarginata (assembly GCA_023313115.1). Lineage (NCBI taxonomy): Eukaryota > Metazoa > Arthropoda > Chilopoda > Scolopendromorpha > Scolopendridae > Rhysida > Rhysida immarginata. The sequence goes on along the minus strand of JAHWFO010012390.1, from coordinate 2,059,947 downwards.
ATAAGACGGGAACTCTATTGAAAAGTGGCGCTTCATGTACAATCGGCCAAAAACGCCTGCAGCGTCGCCCTATCGACAGACAGAAACTTTACTTTCATTTTCAGTTTCAATGAAAAACCTCGATCGCCCCTGATGCGATCTATGCGGCACCTGGCGCGATCTGTTTTCCTTAGCTTCTCGAAACAATGGAAAATGGCCGAAGCTCGATGACCATGAATATCTATAGACCGTGATTTCTACCAATAATGAGCCCTGAATTTGCACTGATGATGCAGTCCTTATATTATTTTCCTTGTGCGTTCGTACGTCAGTGCGGTAACGAGAAAGACAGGCTCCGGCACTGAAAAGTCACCTGACGCGTGGCCTTCGAGATATTAGGCCTCCGCATCGCCTCTCATTTCAATGCTTTCCTCCGTGCCAGCGGAAGTTCAACTTTTTAACGCTAGAGGGGGATCATCAGGGATAAAACAAGGGTGGATTCAAGTTTAATTAACAGCCCGAAACCTATATTAACAGGTATTTAGTTGTTTTGTTTTTTTGAGTTGAATGTACATTCAACAGCCTGTTGTTGGATGTATCAATAAAATCGATAATAGTACAGACGATCTCGTTCGATAAATCGTCTAGAGCATGATATCAAAAAACACATTGAGGTAGGTAATCGAACGATTACCCCTCCCTCTTCATCTGTTCTTGAAGATATCGAATCGGGGTAATCGTTTTTTTCGAAATCGATTAACCAACGTCAGCAGACGTTTTTTGAGTCTGAACGCAATAGACTCAAATCGGCCCACATATCAATGATTGTTTTTATGCAAACCGATTTTTCACTTACATCGAATATGTTGCTCATTATGATAAATGCAGATCGATTTGTATTAAGATTCGATTCAAAAGAAAAACCAACAACACAAAACAGTAATTCGTTTTCATTAAAATGTGCGAGCGTGAGTTTGAAAAATGTTAAAAATATGTTGGAATAATTTCGTTTCATTGATTTCATTCAGTGCAATGAAAACAAGACCACATAAGGATCGCGTCATTTGCTCCTGCTGAAAATTATACAATAAACCGGTGTAAAGACAATTTCATCAATATTACATAAAGATATGCATAAATGTAAATGAATAAACAATTTCCCTATAAAATCATTTCCATGAAAGGTAGCTTTCTTTATTAGACCTAATTTTGTCGTGAGAGCCAGAATTTTGCGAGATAAAGTCGGATAAATTAGCATAGCGATGAGGTAGAAAGTAGTTGTTTATCCCTGACGAGCGCCAACTAGCGGTCAAAAATTGAAACTGCCTCGGCACGCTATTTCAAGCCCGATGCGGAGGCCTAATATCTCGAAGGCCATGCCTGACGAAGATGGGTCTATTCACCCTACATAGATGGGTATGTAGAAGGCTACATGGTTGAATATCGACATCATTTATGTATCAACAACCACGACAAAAGATGACCAGGATGTTTACATGAGAAAAACATTCTAAGACGCAGAAAGATAAAAACTCACCTGTGAAAGGTGAGTGGTGAACCTTTAATATATCTATTACTACAATTTAAAGCTGGACAAGAAATCGGCATTGAGTTTTACTGTGTTTGTCTACGCAAACTTCAAACATAAACATACGATGAAGGCCAACAGGCTTTCAAATGGGGACACATTGGTGGCGCTGAAAGCAGCTCATGAGCGATCTACTCATTTCATATCGTTGCTCTATTAACAATGTAACTTTCATTGTTTCCGTCTTGTATTTTAACAATCAATTTTTTTCCTTTATTGGAAACAATGAGGTTGGTTTTATATTTCAGTTAGTTAAATTAGTTTTGTAGGCCTTAACATAACTAAAAACGTCGAAATAAATAAAACCAATGGGGAAGAATGTATAACATTTCTCAAGCAAAACACCAGATGGCGAATTGTACTACCCATCCTAAAGCAGCCATTTTTAATGTTAACCTACGGGGAAAACGGCGGTTTTAATTGAATTTTTTTTAAGTACGAGGGGAAACAATTCGGTTTTCAAAGATTTATTAAAATTCAATAATAAATGAAAATTGTTAAAAAAAAAAATTGTTTAAGTGCCAGATGGATTTTCTTATGAAAATTCGCATAAAAAATACCGCTTTTTTTAAACTTCATTTTGCTGAGCTACATAATTTATTAATTCCATAAAAATGTTTAGCCTGGCATTTTTTAATTTGAGAAAGCAATAGCTATTGCAAATTGTTAAATTTTCACTTCTGTTAAAATTTTTATTACAAATTTATTTTAAAAATTCATTTTAATTAAAAATAAGAACTTGTGAAAAAGTGATAGATATCAATAAAGATAGTGAGACATTTAATATTTTTAACATCACCATTTTTACTAATTCAGAACAAAAAATTGTAGTTTCTCCCATAGGTTAACATTAAAAAATTGCTGCCTTAGGGTGGATAGTACAATCTGCCATCTGGTGTCTTCTGATGTCTAAATTCTTCCCTATTAATTTTGAATCGAAATTTTATCATAATCTACAGTATTTAAACTATGTGACATCTCACATTTGGGTATCTTCTGTTGTTGCTGGTATGTGAAACTTCGTTTGGTTCCTTTTTGGTCAATCTTTCGATAGTGTGTAGACTGTCTGGTCACTTTATCAGATACATTTCCCCTGTGCGCACAGACTGTTTCGATCCACAAAGATTATGTATTATGCCTTGTTTTTAAAGTTGTAGATAGTAAAAAAAAAAAAAAAAAAAAAAAAAAAAATTCTTCGAAGCTCGCGCTTACAAAAACTCCGTTTAGTGTAGAAAAGTCTCTTGTCCTAGAGATGGCCCTTTCAATAATAAGCGATTCAATTGTGAGCACACCCAATGGCGTTTCAATCACTGCTTTAGGATAGTTTTCCCTCAGTGCACACAATTAGAATAACGATCTCGTGTATTTTACGTGCCATTACTCAAAAGAGAACAACAACCACCGCCATCACCCTCCTTACCGTTTAAGCATTTAATCACTTGTAAGGGCGTGAAGACTTTTTTCCCCCCCTTCCTTCTTCTTCTTCTTCTTCTTCCTCCTCGGGGAGACTTCCTATCTTTCCGCACGCCTTTTAAACTGTTTCGAAGATTTATTTTTATTGGAAATAATATTAATGAACGAGAGAGGGTGATTTATCCCGTGGAAAATGGCGGTCGCCACGCGGAGAAGTATGATCTGTGGAAGAAGCAAATAATTTGTCCCGACCGCGAACGCGAGGCTCTTGCGGGCCAATATGCAAAACACGCCGAGGAGCCTATAACTCATTTGCCCCGTCTACACTCTTTTCCTCTTGCCACCCACTCATTTTTCGGTGGCGGCACCGAATGTGCTATTTAAGAACACGAGCGCCAATAATTGTGATTAATATGGGACTAAGCAAATGATGCATTCTCCAGCGGCGCTCTTCTAATTTACTCTCCTTTCCCTTCTTTGATGAATTCTCTTTGTTCGGTCCGCCGCGAAATCTCGTCCTCCTCAAAAAAAAAAAGGGGAAAAGAAATGGCAGATGAGAGAAAGTGAGAAAAATAAAAGGAATAATAATAATAAGGAAAAAGAAAAAAAAAAAGCAAAACCGTTATTTTTTTCCTTGGCTTACACCTTCTGCTCAGAAGAAAGAAGAAACCGTAAATCCAGCTTTGGGTTTAGGAGAAAAATCTTTAGAATCGGCAAGAACACATCTGTAGCATATGTTTATGATGCTTCTTTTACTTATGTGTTCATTTGTATGAGAATAACACGTATATACATGAAGATAGAAAGGTTTCTTTAAAAAAGTGAAATTTTTTCGTAAGTTTAATGGAACTATATCAATATCCGAGAGAGAAATTTGGTTACCATATCACGGAGTTTTATTTTCCTACTTATTCCTTCATCTGAGATAAGAGTTGAGAACTTGTCTGAACTGAACATGGACAATCTGTTTTAGAATTAATAAACCATTCTAACCAAGTACCGAAAGGTTAAACTAAGCCATTCGCGGAAGCATATTTTAAACCGCCGTATGTTAATATTGCAAGTTTCTAATGGACCATAATGATCCATTAAACACGTACCTTTGAACCATTTGGATTATCATTAATTTTACATTATATTCATTCATGATACATCATTCCAAGTCGTTTGATATATTACATGCCATATTTTAGCATTGAAAGTCCCAAAGAGCCATAATGGGTCCACTAAACCAGGTCCCTTGGAACCAATCTCGACTATCATTAATTTTACATTATATTCATTCATGATACAGCATTCCAAGTCGTTTGATATATTACATGCCATATTTCAGCATCGAAAGTTCCAATGAACCATAATGGTTCCACTAAACCGGGTTCCTTGAAACCAATTTGGACTATCATTAATTTTACGTTATATTCAATCATGGCACATCATTCCAAGTCGTTTGATATATTACATGCCATATTTCAGCATCGAAAGTTCCAATGAACCAAAATGGTTCCACTAAACCAGGTTCCTTGAAACTGATTTCGACTATCATTAATTTTACATTATATTCATTCATGATACATCATCCCAATTTGTTTGATATATTACATGCCATATCTATCATTGAAAATATTTGAGGGTGTCATAAGGGTACCATTAGAGCACGTGGCATTGTTTCGATTTCAACCAGGTTCATTCCCGGAACCATATTTATTAATTGGCGAAAATAGTAATTTATATCCGCGTCTATCTCGTCATTACGATTTGTTTGATATATTATTACTCAATATATCTTTCCATTGAAAATTGCTAGGCGGGAAAATAGAGGTACCATTTGTGCACGTGCCAATGAACTGGTTTAGATAATAATTGTGATTGGTTCGTGCCATGAACCATATTCATCGGCTGACGAAAACAGATTTTGAAAATCTTTCACAGCCTCGGTACTGGTATGTTTGTGGTTAGTTGGTCTATGGCTCCAATCGAGATGGAAACTGGCGTCCAGAAGGAAACTGCGCAAAGATGCCTGATTTCACTTTAAAAAGTTCATAAATTTTAATTACTTAACTGACTTTTTTCCCCCGTGCTAAGAAAAAGAGATTTATCTTTGCTATCATGAACACATCCTCTTTAATTTTTAAAAGGATAAAGATCGCGCAATAAATATTGTAGAAAGGTTTTATTTTACATTAACTTTCTTAAAGTTTGCTTGCACCGCCACGTGATCCGCAAAGCTTAAGCTTAATTTTCACCTTCAAAACGTTTGAAACAAAACGAGCACGAGACCCACGGTCACGAGGGAGCCAAGGCCACCGGAAATTTAAATAACCCATTATGCTAAGCAGCTCCTGCCTTTGACTGAAAAGCATAATTTCGGTTTAGCGCCGGTGCTTTAGCTTGAGGGCGACGAAGAAGCTAATCCGAAAATCCCTCCGGAGATCTTAAACTCGAGTTTTCTAAACTCGATGGAAGTGCAATTCTTAGCCCATTAATTGGAGGATTCTTCTCTGTCCATTTCAGTGGGTGTACCACCGTGTCTGCCTGGCGCTTTTTATTTTCTTGCATTGTACTTTCTGGAAATGTTCGTGTTATGTTCGACGCGATCGACGAGGGACCGTTTTAGAACGTTTTGTCACTTTCTGGAGTAGCAGGTGAACGAAAGCTTGACAAACGGGATCACTCAAAATGTCTTCCAAAAGACCGAGGGAAGGGGTTCAGGTGGCGGATTTTTCAGTCGTTGCAAGAGTTGGTCAGCATTTGTCACTCACGCGTGTTAAAATTCCTTCCTCGTAACGCCTCTACGCTTGATTGATCACCGAACGGAGTCCTTGCGAAGCCGTTAAATGATACATTGTCTTTTCCTACGCAATTATTGATGCCTATCTTACATCCCCCCCCCTTCCCTTTTAATGTAATCTGTTTCTCTTTGATTGTTAATAATACCGTTTTGATTTTGATTGTAAAGATACTACGAAGCATTCTGTCGAAAGATTTAGTTTTGAAATCGGACTTATTCAAGCGTGTATCCTCCCTCACACAGGTGAACAGCGAAACATTATACTGGGCAGCGATCCAA
>JAHWFO010012390.1:2003086-2032438 GCA_023313115.1 Rhysida immarginata | reverse complement strand
AAAAAAATTATTTTATAGTTTTTCTTATAATAAAAAATAGGCATTTTTATCCTCTGAGAAAAGATTGCTATTATTCATTTTTATAATGGTTTTCTTTTATGTAAGATAGTATACATTTATGAAAAGTAAAAATAATGCAAAGTATCAGTTTTCAACTATTTTTATTTTTAGACGGAAAAAGAAGGGTTTTTAAATTTCTTTCTAAAAGTTGCGTTTTTTAGATAATATTGAAAAGTCTTTTGAGGTGGTCTATTAATAATGAGGTAAATTAAGTGATCGATAAAAAATATTCTTGAATTTCATCTTTGAACGTTAAAAAAAGTTGTTTCAAAATGCGGTCTCACAGACCGCGCGCCACCACCCGTGTATCAAACACCCGCGCCACGTCTGGAGTGTTATTTGTTGTTATTTGTCATCTTTCAGGATGAAGAGCTGTAACATATGGCAATCTTTTTTTTCCTTATAACATGAAATTGAAGAACGCCCTTTTCCTTAATTTTGTTTTTCAGAAGCCACGAAGCGGTTATAGCACGTTTAATAATAAAAATAACGCGTAGCTAATACACCTCTTTTTTTGCAAGAGAAAAAGCAATTTCGTTGAGATTATTTTGAAAGTGAAAGAATTACAGTCTCCCTAAAAGTGAAAAAAAAAATAAAGCACTTTCCAAGATAAACTTGAAATTAATAGAATCAATAAATAAATTTTATAAAAACAAACAAACAGCACTTGTGAAATCAAAAGGCAACCGTGTAATGAAAACTATTTCCTCCATGCATTTATTACAAAATAACATTCAATATTAATAAAACATAAACACAACAAATTAAATTTTTTTTTTACTGGTTGATGTTTGTTGCTTTTTTAATTCTCTTTAACTATTTCGATTTTATATATCAGGTCGTTGCACATCAAATGTCGGATTGCAGAGGTCATCTTTAATGGCCCTCTAGAAAGGACACCTTCACAAGTGCTATTCGAATTAACCCCCATTGCAATCCAAACTTTGTTGCCAACGATTTGGCAGCTTCTCGAGCCCTCTCCGATAGAATTCATGGTCACGGGACTCAATAAACTCCCGGAAGCGTTTTCGACGTCTGCTTGGGTTAGGAATGTTTTCCTTCGGAGATCTGGAAAAGATGGTAAACGGTAGGGGAGAGGTCCGGAGAGTACGGGGGGTGTGGAAGCACCTCGTAACCCAGAGCCTATAGCGCCTGCACAGGTTGTTGCTGACACAGTTTTGTGTGCATACGATGCAGTTCACGTGAGTAGGTCGCAGCGGTGATCGTCTCCCCCTGCTGCAGGAAGCTGTAATGCACTACACCACGGATGTTCTACCAAACTGTAACCATGAGCTTCCTGGGGTGCAACGGGGGTTTAGGGAACTGTCGCGGGGGTTCATCAGCATCCAGCCACTGTGCTGACCGTTTCCTATTGTCGTGTAGGAGCCACTTCTCGTCGCAGGTGACAATGCGATCAAGAATCCCCGCTTCTTCATGGCGCAAAAGCAATTCCGTATAACATCATCTCCTGCAAGGTCCCGAATAATGTTTGCCGGATCGTCTTCAGATCAGCGTCACTCCCGCCCGGAATTTTCGGAACCAACGTTGGACAGTACGTTCGTTTATGGTGCCTACACCGAATACCTTGTTGATGTTTCGAGAGGCGTTCGATGCAGCGTGATTCAACCTGAACTCGTAATGCATTAGCACTCGTAATTCGTATGAAGTCATGACTATCTTCGCTTGGGTTCAAACGCCAATAAATATCATCGCAGACATGCAAATTTCAGGCAGCTGGTCGCTGATAGGTTTATCTCTGGGAATGTACCACTTTGTTATGGGTATTTGCTACTATACGTAGAAACCATACTGAGGCGCTGAGTTGAAATTCGGCATTAGCTTACTATGGACATGTGCACCTTCCCTATTTAGTTTGATTTTGATTAGCCCACTGGGGTCTGAGTTTCGCGGGTGGGAAATACAGGGGACCAAAAGGTCTACATGTATTCAAGTTTGTAAAATAGTGAAATTCGGTATGTGGATTTCTCTAGGCAAGATCTACAGCGTGCGGCAGATATATATTAACCTGCAGCTCCCTCCCGAGTGCCCTTATGGACTTCCCAGGGTCCTCATCGATTGCAGCTCTGAACTTTTGAACACGAACGAACGGGCGACTTTCAGGAATGCAGCAATCCCGGAGTCGGAGTGTCCTGCAGCCAAGGAGACGATGACAGCATGTCGCTTCATTTGCTGCTGGGTCGTCTTTAGATCGCCATGTTTATCTGCCTCGTTTCGGAATTGTTAAATAGTATGACGTATTGATTATTATGTCATACTCACGTGTTCTCAAATATCTGCCGCACCTGTACATTACTATGAAGTTTGGGGCTAAATTGTCCCAATGGGTTCGGAGTTGTAGGTGTGGCAGTTACTATGGCAAAATATGGCATGTGATATATCATTCGATCGGAAATGATGAGAAACTAAAGAAGATACAGTTTTATAAGTTAAGCATTGAAATAGTTATTTTGTGGTATAATGAAAGAATTTGCTTTCTTCACTTATTATCTTAATCTATCAACTTTACGCTACCTGTTGAGATATTGTAGCGTCAGAAGCATCTATCACGCGACCACGCGCACTAGATACAAAATGGTTGAGAATGATATTTCGTTTCGTCATCGTGCTGTCATTGAATTCCTTGTTAAAGAGAAAATTCCCGCTGCGATATTCACGAAGACTTCAGCGTGTATAGATTCACAGCGTTAGCAGTGCTAGGAGATAGACGAAACATTTCAAAGATGGAATGGGATACAGTGCCTTCGGTTCTACCGCAAGGAAATTTTCAAGCTTAAAATGACAGTTGAATAAAATCGTTACATTTTAATTGTGATTTATGAAATGTTCTAACTATGTAAGGTTCCGTCATAGACATCATTTGAATTTAAGAATATTATTAATTCTGCATGCACGTCAAAATGACTTTTAACGACTTTAAGAGTACAGTCGACGATGGAATGATGTTCGTGAATCCTTTTTACAGATATTTTTTGTCTGTTTATTCTGCTTTCGTTATTGGTTGTTTTTTTATTGCAATTCATCTTGCTTTTATCCTTAAAGGTCGTTTTGAAATAGGCAAATACTTTTTCCTTTGATTCTTTTCCGTGTTATCGTGATGGATGGTCCCTTTACGTGCGCCGCATGTTAAACATGTGACACAAAAAATATAAAGTACTGAGCAGTCGCTTATTGTATGAATATATATTTTTTCCTTCTCTGTCTCTGGTAAAGGGGGAAAAGTAATCTACCATCAGAGATCGCTGTCGTAGAGAACAATGGGAAATCGTGGAAGAGATCCTTCATATTGACAGTCATCCTACATCATTCAATGCTAAATGACAGCGAGATGTCAAAAGGCACCCCCCCCCCTTTCTCCGTGATATACTCTTACACACCTACGAGATCTAATCTTACGCAATTTTCAAACGTGGTTTTGGATTTTGTATTACAACGAAAGGAAAGTCGATGAATTTCACAATTTATAGAGTGTTTATTAAATGAAAGGTATAAAGCTACTAAGTATACCCAAAAACGCAAAATATAATTTATATTTTTTATTTAGTAGCATTATAATTTATACAGTTTTGGATGTACATGATCAGCCCATTCGTCACCGGACACTCCATACATCATTATCGTATAGGCCCGCAATTTGCGATACGTGTCGGCGGGAATCTTGCTCCATTCACTTTTCAAATTGGTAGACAGCTTAGCAGTGTTCTTTGGGCGGCATGGCCGGGCTCTCAACTGGCGCTCCAATTCGTCCTGGTGTTCAATGGGATTGAGGTCTGGACTTTGGGCTGGCCAGTCAAATTTACCTACACCCATTTCCTCAAACCACGCATTGTCGTGCTGAAGCAGGTATGGGCCATTACCAAACTGTACGCTTCGGCATTCATGGTTCCGTGAACTAAAACAAGAGGACCAAGACCACACCACGAAAGGCAGGACCTGACCATAATGCCAGCGAATAAACCGAATTTCACTGTGGGTGCGACACAGCCCTGTAAATATATCGTTCGCCGGGCATTCGCTAAACTCACACACGTCCATCGGACCGCTACAACTGGTAGCGGGATTCATCACTATAGGATTGTTTCCATTGTTTTGGAATCCAGTGGCAGTGTTTCTTGTGAACTGCTTGCTGCTTGTCCATGAAAACCATGTGTGACGACCTCCTGGCGGACGGTACGATCACTTGCATCACTGGTGCGATCTGTCAATTTTGTTGGTTTACCCGCTCTCTTCCACTTCAAAATAACACCTCTCACTGTCGAGCGGGATATCTGAAATTTGTTGGAAATCTCAGGGATCGAATGCCGAATGATCGCGTAATCTGTTCATGCTGACTACAGTAGCTGCTATGAGTGCATTCTAACACGTAAACGTCTCTTGAAGATTGTATGACTTGTACGGACGATCCCAGGGAGTTATGGAGAGATGTCCGGCGACGATGGCCAGAAAATTCCGGGATCTTGTGCATTTAGGACGAATGGAGACATTCTTGCTGTCCCGTGTACAGGCGACGAGCGTGATAGTCGTGGTTCCTGGTTCGAATCCAGGTCGCGGAATTTTTCTTTCCAATAATATCATTTTATTGCTGTAAATGCTTAAACATCATGTACACAGTCGAGCCACATTTATTATGACCTCCGGCCAGACGGTAAGGTAGAGAGTCATTAAGATGCCGGAAGGTGCCCCAATGGTATCTGAACCATGCATCTTGATTTTGTATACGGAGGCTTAAATTGCATACTAGCATACTTGTTTCACGATTTTAAAAAGCTGTTCCCATCATCTCTTATGTATTCATGTCGTCTCTTAATGGGCCCAGTTGACACGAGAAATAAGGCCAAAAGTAGTCGGAGTAAGCTGTTGGACGTCTGAAAGAGTATGGTGTATCTGATCGCTTGGTGTTGGCTGTGAAAATATTACGCAATGGTACTAGTGTGTGAGACTAGGTGACAAGATGTCGGAATGGTTTGAGGTGAAACGAATGTGCGTCAAGATTGTGTGATGTCTTCTTGGTGTTTAATTTGTACAGTACTTGGTTAAATGTATAAAAGTTCTCAATCCTGGAGTGGTTTCGGGTTCTGAGCCTGTGAGTTGTCTCAATGCTGATGATAACCTGAACTGCTGTATTTTGGGTCACAAATCCATGAAGCGTGTGAAAGAATGGACATGAAATTGAACTGCGCGAAGTCGAAAGTGATGATGCTGAGTCCCTCTTGGAGCACCTACTTGCGGGCAAAAGAGTAGTGGGTGCCTAGGTACGACAGATTAAGAGGGATATTCTGATGAAAGAAGCGAGTATGGCTTGTCTTTGTGCCTAATGTCCTATATGGGTCTGAGACTTGGGTGGTGTAAGTAGGACGCAGGAGTCATACCTGTGCAGTTGAGATGGATTTTCTGAGGTGAAACGTGTGGATATTGTGAAGAGAATCAGGCAGAACTGTTTGAGATGGGTCGGATATGTGGTGAGAATGCCAGAGGTCCGTCTTTGCAAGGTGTACAATGGTGTTGTGGTGGGCTGGCGCCCGCGGTGCAGGCATAGAAGAACCTGGACGGATCAAGTGATTGAGTATTTGAAAAATAAGTAGATTGTTAGTTTGCGTGTTCGAAGGAAATGCGTACAGCGTGTTATGAATGTTGAGGAAGCGAGTGAGGTATGCGAGGATCGTGTGTGGTGGAGTGAGATTGTAAATAGTGTTTAGTGACTGGGATGCAGAGTACCGATTCGTTGCCCACCCCAACTGGGAATGGCGTGATGGAATTGATTGATTGATCGATCGCTGTTTTTTCATTACTGTATTTTTCTCTTTACAATAAACAACTCAAGAGGGCCCTTGTCAGGTACTGGGATGCAAAAAAAGATACAGAAATTTGAATCGACTGGCGATTTGGCTGTCGCACCAGGAAGAGGACGGCGCAAGATAGCAGACGAAGTTGTTGAGGACGTGGCTTTTGTAGTGGTGGCAGAACTTCCTCTTCTCAACATTCTGCAACAAGTGCTCGAGCAACAGCACGCGAATTGTCCATTCATGGTCCATGGTGCGAAAGGTCTTGCGGTCCATTCTGCATTGGTACGTAAGACAAAATTCATCTGGCACAACAGCTAAAAACCTCAAGATCCCTCTCGACGCGCTGACTTTGTTGATCGCTTTCTGGCGAGGATGATTGTTGATGACCTGTGGCCGTGGAACATTCTATGGTCAGACGAAGCACAGTTCACCCTGAAAGGAGCGGTGAACACGCAGAACTGCCGCCTCGCTCTCCCATGTCGTGCATTCTGAATACGTGACTGTATGGTGTGGATTCACCGCTGATTTTATTCTAGGCCCCTTTTTCTTTGAGGAAGTGACACGACGAGGTCCTGTAAGATGTTCTGTGACAAGTGCACAGTATTGCGAACTTCTTGCACAGCATGTGATTCCTGCCTTGCGAGAACGACGATGTTTGGAAACCACTGTCTTCATGCAAGATGGAGCACCTCCTCATATTGGTCGAGAAGTGAAGGAACTGCTTCGTGCCAACTTTGGAGATAAAAATGTGATCTCTAGAAGTTTTCTAGATGGGTGGCCTCTACGTTCTCCGGATTTGAACCCATGCTCATTTTTGACTCTGGGGATATTTGAAAGATCGGGTCTATCAAAAAAGCGTACGGACTGTGCCTGAGCTGAAAGACAGCATTAGACAACGTGTCTCAGACATTCCCCAGGAAACGCTTCATGCAACAATTGATCATGATGTGCAATGCTTCCAAACAGAAAAGTGACAATCTGTTGCTAAAACTGCCCTTAGTCGTGGAACTGTTCACTCCATTATCAGGAACCATCTGCGCTACAGAAAAATCTGTGCGCAATGGGTCCCGCATCATTTGACATCAGAACAACTTGGAGTTCGAATGGCCACGTCCCTGCAACATTGACTCGCTATGAACAGGAAGGGGAGAGCTTTCTTGACAGAATCGTTATAGGGGATGAAATTTGGTGCTTTCATTTCCAGCCCGAAAGCAAACGTCAAAGTCGTCAATGGAAGCAATATGGGTCACCACCCCCGAAAAACTCAAAAGCAATCGCAAACAGCACGGGGAAGGTGATGTTGACCGTGTATTTTGATCGCAAAGGCCCGATTTTACTGGACTTTCTTGAAAAAGGCACCACAGTTAACGCAGCACGATATGGGGAAACATTGAAGGCATTGCGCGCGGCCATCAAATGCCGCGTCAGAAGGAGTGCTTCTTCTTCTTCACGACAGCGCGCGTCTTCACACTTCGAAAGCAACGGTAGACCTCATCAAAAAGTTCAACTGGGAAGCAATGCAGCATCCACCTTACAACCCTGACTTATCTCCATGTGATTTTCACGTGTTGGGGATCTCAAAAAATATCTGAAAACAAGACTGGCCAAAAGTTTGGACCAACATCACAAACATGCAAATAATTTGCATATTACAAGTCATCGTATTGTGTGGTGCGCAGTAAAACCATCTTATGTATTGTACAATGCTAACTGAAGGCCAACGAGAGCGAATTAGAAATTTTAACAAGCAATTTACAAACTTTAAAAAAGTTGCTGAAATCTCCCGTGTGAGCTACAAATCTTTATCAGAATTGTTAAAAATGTTAGTTGGAAAATAGGACGACCTTGTGCACTGACGCGAAGAGACAAATCAAAAATTAAGAGACATGTTAGACATGATATTACATCTGGGCATGTAGTCAACACCACACAAGTCAAACTTAATTTGCAACTTGCTGCCTCAAGAAGAACGATTCGCAGCGAACTACGTGCTCAGAACTTTGCCTATGAAATTTAACCCAAAAAGTTGCTACTACCACAGAAACACATGCAGGAGAGCCTGGAGTTTGCTAAGACACATCTGCGTGAAAACACAGACTTCCAATTGGTTGTGTTTTCTGATGAAAAACGAATCAGTTTGGATGGTCCTGATAATATAGTTTCTTATGAAGAGCATCGTGATAAAGAAACACTTGTTTCACTGCGAATTAAGCGGCAAATGGGTGGTAGTGGAGTGATGATTCTGGGTGCCATTGGAAGCAATGGAAAATTGAAGATTCACATTATAGATGGACATTGCACAACAGCTCAATATAAAGATGATCTTCACAATGTGTTCATCCCTTTGTGTAAAGTCTAGTTTAAGCAAAAACCATGGATTTACCAGCAGGACAGTCCTGTAATCTATACTGCACGAGTTGTGAAAGCCTATTTTGAGAGCAACAACATTTCCACTTTTGCTTGGACTGCTCGAAATCGAGATCTCAACATTATTGAGAATGTGTGGCATCTCACGGAACAAAAAATTTACCAAAACACTCAGTACAAAGCTCGAGAACAACAAATAGCAGCCATTGAGAAAGCTGTTAAGCCAAATGTTATTAAAAGCTTATTTAATTCTATTTCAGGTCGTTTGTCAAATATTGTAGAGTCAAAACGATCTCAAATATCAAAATAATTCATTAGTTAGTGATGTAATACTTTTTTCCCTTTATGTTATACAAATGTGGTCCAAACTTTTGGCCAGTCTTATTTTGATTTTAGATAATAAGAAACCAACAACGCAGAAATAAATTTGTTTCTTCCCTGAATATTGTTTCATATTTACTTAGAGTTGTAGGTGGAAAACAGTTTTCGTATAAATTCAGTTTTTCTTGACATTGCTGGTTGGTCCAAGCTTTTGGCCACCAGTGTATTATTGAATATAGGTGTTACCACCAAAAAGGCACTTTTCCGTTAGCCTTTGCGTTGACAGGACTCTTCAAACGATAAGCTCTCAATGCTGATTGGTGTTTTTCTTACGTGAACTGAACAAATTAGTATGAAATGGGATATTGTATAGAAAAATAGATTACAAAGGGAACTTCTGGTTTTAAGGTGAAATTAAATGAAAGAAAGGATACACCTTCTTGTATATACAGGGTGAGTTTTATTTATTTATTTATTCCAATGTAAGAATTTCCCATGAGCACATAGTGCTCGTATATTCGGAAAAGCATGAAAAGAAAAGAAAGTAAATTAGTATTTACGGTAACAACAATTAAAATTGATTAACATATAAAAACCATTAAATACTAATTGTTTTTGACAGTCATAATCCAATTTTTAAGTTTATATCTAGATTTTCGTCCATCAGTACATAATTTTATTTCATTTGGTAGATCATTAAACAATTTTTTATAATTATAATCTATTTGATGGAAAACGAAAGAATGCTTTGGAATTTCAATTGGAATCGTCAGATTTTTAGAATTTCTTAAATTATAATTAAAATGTCTGAAAATTGGCTGTTTCATTTTTACAGAATTACATGTATATTTTACCAAATTAAAAAGATAAAATTGATGAAAATTCATTATTTGATTTTTGCGAAAATCGTTATTGTTAAAGATACAACGAGTCAGCATATTAAAAAGATTTATAATTGGTTTTAAATGAGTCACATAAGTTGCACCCCAAACTGGGATGAGATATATATTAAAATATATTAAAATCAGATTTTTAAAAGTTAAGACAGTTTTTAATGATCGAATTATAAAAGTTATAGATCTTAATCTAACAAATAAACTTCTTATATGGGAATTCCATGATAAACGATAATCAATTGTAGTACCCAAATATTTTATGTGTTCGACATAAGTTAAGAGAGGAAAATGACTACATTCAAGATTATTACATTTCAAATCATGATATTTAAGAAACAAATTCGTATTACAATCAGAGTGCAATTTAAAACGCATATATACAGATTTTTTTACATTTAAGGACATATTATTATTTGATAACCAGAAGTTCAATAATTTAAGGTCTGATTGGGCTTCTTTAAAATTTTGATAATCACTTTTTATATAGGTTAAGACTAAATCATCAGCATAAGCTTGGATAGAACCAAACCAATTTAAATGAAAAATATCATTTATATAAATTAAGAAAAGAATGGGGCCTAAAATAGTTCCTTGAGGAACTCCTCTTTTTAAATTTTCGAATTTACTTAATTTTTCCTTAATCCTAACAGCTTGTTTTCTATTGGCTAAATAAGAGCTAAACCATTGGTTTGCTAGTCCTCTTATACCATATCTTTCCAATTTTTGTAATAAGAGACAATGGTCAACTGAATCGAAAGCTTTCCTTATATCCAGAAAAATTGCTAAAGGGTTCCGACCTTTATCAAGCGTGTGAATAACATCGGATATAAAACTGTGAACTGCTAATTGAGTATTCTTTTTTTCTTTGAAAACCAAACTGTTTATTCGCAATTGACCTACAAATTAACCTACAAATTTTGACTTGAATAACCTCTGTCTTTGTATTAGTTCTATCTTTGGGGTCATATGAAAGATTTGGTTTACAAGAAGAAGCCGCAGAGCTTATTAGCCTCAAAAGGTCCATAACTGACGCATTTGTAAGCATTAATAACGAAACTCTTGCATGTGTAACTGACAACTTTGTGACTAGGTTGCGCTATTGTATCACCTCTGAAAGTTGCCACTTTGAAAACCTTGTCCACTAAATTCCTTTTCCACGTTCTTTTCAATAAGAAATTTTTGTATTGCTGTCTGCAACGACTCAAGAGTTGGGTTTATAATAATTTATTGTTCTGTTGTTAGAGATCCTTTTAATATTCTGTAAGTGTTTGTTTTGTAAGTGTTTAATTTTTAATGAATTTGATGCCCTTCGTGCATTTGTAAACTTCTCATAGTTTTTATATTACATCAGATTTATCCATGTCTTGGCTAATTTAGGTTTAATAAATAAGTGTTCGGGGTTTTCCTTATTTTTTTTCTTGCTCACCGTAGAATGTCACCCTCCCCCCCCCCCCAAAAAAAACAAAAAAACAAACAAACCCAAAAAACCGCGAGTATTGGTAATGTTTCGTTTAGGGGGGAACCCTTTAAGTAGGTGAAAAACTCGTGTGGATTCAAACTCTGCATTCATCAGAAATCGTGATGCTTTCTGTCATTCAGAAGGAAGGAAAGTAATATTTTTTTTTTCATTCTCTGTTACTTTTGGGGGTGGTAGTACTAAGGAAATTTATTATCACATGTGTGTATGCTTTTTAATAATAATAATAAATTATTTAATGGAAATGATGGGGGAGGTGCGAGTTCATTTGGCAGAGAACAAAAGCCAAGCATAGACAAAGGTTTGACTGTGGATTAATTGAATAGCGGAGCAATTTCATTTCGCAATACTTTGCTCCCTTTTGGATCAGTCGTACAGAGTCGTACTTTCTCATTGAGAAGAGATATAACTAATACGCCGGGAAACAAGGGGTGCACGTCATAAATAACCTCGTAATGAGCCATAACAATGGCCGGTAATTGGATTGTTACAGTGGAACATTTTAAAGAGGCTATTCATCAAATGCGTCACGTCATACCTGGAATTAAAACCAATAAATCGCCAACGCACGGCCACTAATCTGGGTTAATGGAAGTGTTCGGTGGACAGGCTTGGCTGAGAGCCGACACTGGACTCGTCTGAAATCTGGTCAGCAGAACTAATAACTGGCTGATTTATCTGTCAAATAACCCTCGCTATATAGCAATTAGGAGTGGCTATAATGCCCGTAATTAGCTCCGTATCGTGTCGCACGGTTTGCTGCACAGGCACAGATCCTTGGCAATAATTATGTATAAAAGCTCGGAGCCTAGCTAGAGGCGATCGGAACAATTGTCAGGTGGACTCGCTTTGACCGACCGACCGACCGGCTCGTGATTGTCGTTGGCAGTCATAAAAGCACCTCCTCTCGGACAACGCAACACTCACTGCCGTGACCTTTAAGAACAAATTCACTTGTTCAGGGTCAACAGCTAGAAAAAGGAGAACGGAGACTCTTGTGTTCTACAATTCCTTTATTCTTGTCGATTTTTTATGCAATTGTCAGCGCTGATAGAGTTAGTGGCTGTTCTTTAAACGAATTCTTTTTATTGCTCTAGTCGAGAGTATGGATTTGGTGAAATGACTCACTTTGAGATCACCTGCAATCACAGATGTTATTTAGCGAATTACCGCGAGATCGAAGCTCTGTTATCTTATCGATTGAAAAATCATGATAAAAATAAAATCGAATCCGGCCTTATTGCGGCTTCTATTGCCGTGGAGAGTTAGAGTTTAATGCTCTGAAATCGAATTTACTGATTCTCTTGAAGGATAAAAATCTCTTTCCTGAATGTTTCAAGCGCTCGAGATTGAATGCTTACTTATTTTCGATTTTTTTATCGGCCAATAGACATTCAGAAAGAAACATTTTATTTAAACTTCAGAGTTTAGCTATTACACTCTGCAACAATCACGAATCTTTGTTTTTTGACCTCTGTTCTCGTAAAAGTGCAACACGTCAATGAGAACTCATGAGAAAACTTCATCTTGAGGAGTTTTGTGAATCTTGATTTTGTTTTAACATTGCTTTTGGGAATCTTTACAAAGCAACGTTCCTGCAACATAGTCAGAAATTACAAAAACTTATCTTTTAAAGTATTAAGTCTACAGAAACAAAAATTTCTGTATTCAATAACAGAAACGTTCCACTATTAAAGTTGGGTCTATTTAGCTTAGAGAATGAAGTGCTTTATTAACAAGTTAAACGTTCCGGAGTGGCTATGTCGCTCTGCATAAAATCGTACATGTATAAAAAAGTAAAAATATTAAGAGAATTAAAAAAAATTAATTGAAATGAATTTTAGTAATATAATATGCGAGTTGATAAGAAAAAACATGTTTTTATAAAAAAAATTATCCTTATATTATTTTTATTATAATTAATTTAAATTGGAATGTTGCGGTAGTAAGAAAAAAAATCGTCGATCTCTTCTAGTCATTTTGTCGAATATCTAAAAAAATACTTGACGAATTATCCTGAAATTTCAGGGGTGTAAAAAGGATGTTACACCTCATATATTTCATCAAAGCTTTTCTCCCGAAGGCAAATAGGGGACCAGCAAAGAAGTGAACCAAAAAAATAATGCTTGAAATGCATTGTAGCTGTAGCATATGCTTAAGAGGCTTGTTTTACTTTTCTGTGTTCGTTTGTATGAGAATAGCACGTATATTCATGGAGATATAAAGGTTTTTTTTAAAAAGGTCGAAATGTTTTTGTAAGTTTTTTGTTTATAACACGCAGGATTTTCAACCCAGTGCAATGCCATTTTCAGAAAAACTTGACAAGCTACAGTACAGACAACACCCTGCAATCGGAATCGAAAAATATTAAATATTTGATGAAATATAAGCATTTTTACTAAATAATGTTTAAATGCGCATGCGTTACAAATTATATTTTGCATAATTTATTAGCCAAATGTATAGAGCTACTCTTATAAAAAGCCCAAGCAAATATCTTGAAAATTGAGAAAGATATCGTCTATCGAATGAGTTGAATTTCAGTTGCTCTCAAAAATAAACAAAACGATAAGGGGTTTCTCACTCTCTCAGACCAACATACGAATTGATTTTTTTTTGTTAAAAATTATTTATAATAAATTCTTTAAAGCACAAATTCTTTTTAGGGATCATATATAGGATTGATACAAAAATGAGCCCCCCCCCCCCTTTCCTTTTATTTTCGTAACCGAAGCAGATATGTCAATTTTAGGAATAGGAAGTTGTGGGTGACTTATCCCATGGTGCACTTTTCATCATCCCAAATATGCAAATTAGGACATATTCAAATCCTATGTTAGAAACCGTAACAGATACACGAAAAATTCTAATTGAACACTTGTTCAGCAAGGAATTCCGAACAAAACAAGCAAAAAAAAAAATTCCAAAATCCGATGAACATTCCAAAATGTCAATGGTCGTCACATTGAGCACGTTTATGATTAACTTTGGAGTAATTATTTAAGCACAGTGGCTGTTTGTAAATTACAAATAATTGTGATTGTTGGTGAACCGTTTATCAGATTTTGGAATTTTTTTTTGTTTTGTTTTGTTCGGAATTCCATGCTGAACAAGTCTTCAGTTAGAATTTTTTGTGTATCTGTTCCGGTTTTTAAGATAGGATTTGAATGTGTCCTAATTTGTATATTTGGGAAAATGAAATGTGCACCATGGGATAGGTCACCTACAACTTCCTATTCGTTGGATTCATCAAAATTGACATATCTGCTTCGGTTACGAAAATAAAAAGGGGGGGGGGGCCCTTTTTGTATCTACCATGTATATATATTTTTTAGAGTTATTTAACTTACTTACTTTTCAAACCCGCTTATCCGTTAGAGTCGCGGGTGCAGCAGCCCTAACCATGTCCTGCCTGGTAATATCCAAGCGACTGGAACCCAGATTCTCCATGTAGTCTAGCCACCTGGTTCTAGGCCGACCCCTTGGTCTCTTACCTACCGGCTTGGAAAATAACAACTGCCTAGGAAGACTAGTTTGCATTGGCCTCCGTATCACGTGGCCATACCAGCGCAAATGAGATCTCTCAATGCGGAGAAGTAGCGGCTCAACACTTAAAGATTGTGCTGCTGTACACTCTATCTAGTAGGGTAACACCTGCCACACCTCTCAGAAATCTCATTTCGGTCGCTTGTACCCGCGATCGCACTCTTTCGGTCATTACCCAAGTCTCATGACCATTGGTGAGAATGGGGACAAAGATAGATTTGAAGACGGAGAGCTTGGCTTTGATACCCAGCTCGCGTTTCGTTACCACGGAACGCCACAGTTCACGTCTGACACAGCTTGCTGCACCGATCCGAGCATCCAATTCTTTCTCCTGCCGTCCATCACTCGTGAATGCAATCCCGAGATACTTGAATTTCTCCACCTGTCTCAATGAGGCTCTCCTAACATGGAGAGCACACTGAGCAGGCTGTCTTGAAAGGACCACCTGTCTTACAGTTATTTAAAAAAAATATATTGATGCAAATATGATATACTTGCATTTTTTTTTATAAAGTACGCTGAATATCTGTAAATATTATGCAAAAAATAATTCGCTATATCGTTGTGCCATTTGTCATGGAGAGAGTATTGTAACACATGTTTTTGTAGGTTTCTATAAGAACGAGACCATAGAGGTGAATCCTTGAGGTCAAGGAAAGAAAAAAGACTACCAGGGACTGATTTGTCAGTTCATAGCCATGAATTTGCAAAATTAAATGAAACGTTAGAGTATTTTTCCTCTGAGTCTTCTATAAAAGTCTTCTTTCTATAAGTATTTCTGCAGAATAAATGCAAGACGTTTAAGAATTATTTTCATGAGTTACTTTTCTATATTTTTCATTTTACAACAACATAATTTTGTTTTTATGTTGCTTATTCATAAACAATTTTGCTATAATAAATTAAAGACTACTGACATCTTTCATTTATTCAAAATACGTTTTACGTAGGCGGGACAAGGTTTGCATACGCGATTGGAGAACAACACCTGCTACATGGTTCTTCTTTAAAATAAAAATATTGAATCATGTTGTAAACACACAAAAAATACCGAAACGATCGTCTGAATCAGAAAGAAAGGTGCATTTAAAGGGGAACATCGATATTTTAGCTTTTAAGAATTAGTTTTTAATATTACAATATTAATAATGATCTGAAATATAATGCCCTTTTATTCATTAGTAATGAAGGAATTGTTCGATTTACTGGTTTGGTTTCAGATATATTCTAATGAATCCTTTGCACTTATAGAGGACCATTTCAGTTCAACTCTGTCGACTTTTCTCTCATCCCTAGCGCGAATGGAATGAATCTGTCCGATTTCCGTCTGCATGTTTTGCGAAGCCACATTCAAATGAGATCTCGGTGTGGTTCAGACAAAATGTCGAAATCAATTGAGAATTTCTGATTCAAGATTTAGTGCCTTTGTCATATTGCAACTATGCACAAACGCAGAAATAGTTTTATCTCTAAATTTAGGGAAGAACATAATTGCTTATTTTAAAGAAATATGGCTTTCTTCTAAGTTTACCAGAAAAAAAAAATTACCTCGGAAGAAAGATCAGTCGATTACTTGCCATAGTCCGGCAGATTCCTCAAATGGCTGTCCAAGAAAGCCATTTCATGGAGTTGTTTTTCATGTCATGGCTTGGGGCCCTTGAATGTGGTCGAAGGCAGTTTGAATTCTGAAGCCTCCAATGACATTTTGGACAATCGGATGTTTCCTACGCTATGAAGTAGCCAAACTTTGATCAGAAGGTCATGGCCCAGAAGGCGACTCCGGAAATTTCTCATAGAGTTAGTGTTCATAGTCTTACTGTATCGCTTATAGGAAAACCAATGCTCGCAAGCTCATTGAAATGCAAATGAAAGTTCGTCGTGACATTAGATAAGACATAGGTTTATCTGACTAATTGTGGTAAGATTCGCGCCTTGCTGATGCAAAGAACCGACTTGAATGGTTCCGAAGTTATCTTGAAAATTTCCCCAAATGTTTCATTGTGGTGGCACATTACTGCTGAAAATGATTTTTTGAAAAGCGAATCAAGATTCAGTTCAAGATTAACGCGAATTATTATTAGGAGAATATTTTGGAACTTTTATTTCGCGAGAAAATTCCAGCTCTGTATAGACTGATAGCAAGAACATCTTCATTCACCAAGATAAATTAACGAGCCCTAAGGCGCGTTCCACCATCACTTATTTTCGACGATTGGAAGGCGAGACCGGAATTCGTGCTATTCCATTCTTCGATATTCCCACGAAATCATCTGATGCTTCGCCGATGGACTTTGGTGATTTCGATCTTCTCAAATCGGGCCTTCAAAACCGCAGATCCGAAATTCTGGAAAATGCGCCTTGAGGCATGGAAGGTAATTCCATTTCCCATCCTACAACAAAGTTTATTGCGATGCAAGCATATAGACAGATTACTAGGAAACGTTTTTTTTAATTGTTTTATTAATGGGTTCACTTAATTAAACCAAGTTAAGTGAATTCCCTTCGGTGTGTTTTTGTCTGCCGTCTTAATTTTTTTCCAGTATATTTTCATCGAAGTTAAAATGTTTGATACTAAATTCTAAATTTACATCTGTCCGTCCTTTTTTAAGGTAGGGGCATATGGTATATGAAATTAATGCGTCTTTCCGCTGATTACGAATATTGCATCCAAATTTTTATGAGACCATTAGTTCCCGAGTTATCGCCAAATATCGAATCTCCTAAATATGCTGCACTTAAAAACAGTGGTCAATATTCCGACGGATACTATCGAAAAAAATCATAATTGTCGATAATCAGTATTCAATATCTCTAAGGAGGACATCTGATATCGATCGAGTTATATATGTGCATATACAGTGTCCCGAATTGATGTACACGTGCTCAGCAACGAAATGAGATAGAAATCTAAGGTTTGTTGTGTATAATCCAGACGGCGCTGGAAAAGCAGAGCAACACATTCCTTGTTGTTCATTTGTTTATAAACCAAAATGGCGTTGAGACTTTCATTCGATGAACGTAAGTGGATACTGAAGTGTTATTGGGAAGTGGAGAATGTTGTTGAGGTTCGATGTGTTGAAAGGTCGGTGCGGAAGAAAGAGAAGTTCCACTGATAACGAGAGTGTTGATGCCGTCATGGAGGTTTTTACACGATACCCAAAGAAGTCAGTGAGGCAATGCTCTCGTGAAATTGGAATTAAGAGATCAGATTGAACATTCCATCAATGATATTCCATTAGCTACAATCCACTCGGTACGTCGCTCTATTCGACGTCAGTGTTGGGAGCGTATTGTGGCAGAAGGTGGTCATTTTGAACATGTATGGGCTTAAGGAAGTTTAACGAATAAAATACAACAAACCTTACATTTCTATCTCATTTCGTTGCTGAGTTATAACGTTTCAACAAAACGAATATGAGTTATCACATCCCTTTGCCCGAATCACAGCTTCCACCCTTCGGGGAAGACTTTCCACCAAATGTTGGTAGGTACTTTCCGGAATGTTCCTCCATTCCTCCCGAAGAGCGAGAATCAGTTCAGGTACAGAACTTGGCCGATGTGATCTGGCCCGCAAGCGTCTTTCCAATTCATCCCACAGACTCTCTATAGGATTGAGGTCGGGACTTTGTGCCGGCCAACCCATTTCTTCGACCCCTGAGTCCGCAAACCACTGCTGTACACGCCTCGCTTTGTGGCACGGAGCATTGTCGTGTTGGTAGAGAAATGGCCCGTTTCCGAAAAATTGCCACAACGTTGGAAGTGCACAGGTGTCCAAAACATTCAGATAACAGTCGGAGTTCATGATTCCTTGCACAGGAACGAGCTGGCCCAGTCCGTACCGTGAAAACGAGCCCCACACCGTGACTCCTCCTCCTCCGAACTTGACTGTGGGCTCTGTGCACTCAGGTAAGAAGCGTCCTCCAGGTATGCGCCAAACCCAAACTCGTCCATCGGATTGCCAGAGTGTGTAGCGAGATTCGTCTGTCCACATTACACGTTTCCATTGGTCCATTGTCCAGTTTCTGTGGGCTTTGTACCACTCCAGACGTCGCTTGGCGTCGACCCTACTGATGTGGGGCTTGTGGGCAGCAGCACGGCCATGGAATCCCATCGTGTGCAGTTCCCGACGAATTGTCATGGTACTGGAATCGTTTGCAGAGGCGTATCGAAACTCTGTGGCAATTTTTTCCGCCGAGGACTTCCGGTTGCTGCGGGTGACACGACGAAGCACTCGACGGTCTCTGTCCGTTAGTTTCTTGGGTCTACCGGTTCGTTGTTGAACTGTTGTTGATCCCCGGGTCTTCCATTTCATAATGACATCGCCTACTGTTGACTTGGGTATCTGAAGAAGGCTGGAAATGTCACGCACGGACTTGCCGCATAGGTGACATCCAACGATGGTTCCACGTTGGAACTCGCTGAGCTCTGCCGAACGACCCATTCTTGCCAATGTCCAAGCAGAGTTGTGTCTGAAGGTGTGGGAAGCTATTTAAATGATGTGCAAGTCATTATCATGTGACATTGGGCCAATCGATGATCTGTGAGGGGTGTCCGGATATTTTTGATCATATAGTGTATTTGTGTTTGTGAGGTTGTTGTGACAGATCCAAAATTTAAACTTCACTGGCTCAAGTATTATTTACGGTTTCTGGCAAAACTGTTTAAAGGATTATCATCTAACCCTCGGCAGTGATTAGGTCCATATCCGACTGCATGATTTGTATAACCTACTAGCGGACCCGGCAATGCTTCGCTATTGCTAAATATGAGTATATCTATATCTATAAAATCCAAATACCACTCACTCACTCACTCATTCACTCATTCATCACGAAATCTCCAGAACTATGAAGCCTTCAAACTTGAAATTTGACAAGTATGTTTCTCTTGGCTTCTAGGTGCTCGCTAAGAAAGGATTTTATTTATTCTTTCTTCCTTTCCATTGTAGATGTTTTTTAAAACTCAATTTACCTGGAGCTCAATGGGATTTTTGCATTTCTAAAAAAATTGTGACGTTTGCTTAGAAATTGTGACGTCGTTGTTTGCTTTTGCGCTTATTCCGCAACAGTAAGGCGTGGTTTCCACATCCCGGAATCACGCCAGAACGGAACCCTAACGGAAAATTTTTATAATGTAACTTCCTTTCCATTTCGTTTTTGATCACCAAAATGTCGATGGAAAGTTTGTCTCTGGTGTTGAAGAAAAATTTCCATTCCGTTTCGCCACAGAAGACACCATTGTCATGACGTCATCGCATCGACTTCGCTGCTGTCGGTCTGGCGCTTCGCCGCCATTATTGTGTCTATCGAATCGAGTCTGCATTCTCTCCATCTCCCTTGGCGAACTTCGAAGAATATGGCAAAAAATAAAAAGAATATTGAAAAGAAGCTGCTCTGCATTCACCTGGATGAGTTTTGAGAGGAAAAAAACTTCCTAAATACCAAAAATTTAGTTCCAAGTTAAAGCTTATTGTTGTAGCAGAGCGGTATGTTGCTGGCGTCTTATTTTGCAGGTACGGGTTCGAATCCCGCCCTCGGAAATGTTTTTTTTTTTCCTCCTAAATTCATCTTAATATGTACGGAAGTTCAGTAATCCATTTTGTAATCATAATCTCAATTTTCCAATTTGCTACTATTATCTATATATATATAAAATCCAAACTTTTGCGATTATTCCGTGAAACAGCATCAACAGGAATATAATGGATTGCGTGAAACAGCAATCAACAGGAATTACGATTATATTTAGCGCAGGAATATAATGTATCTTATTTTCCAATAGGGCTTTTCGTGGCGACCAATCTCCGGATGGTGGGGGGGCGCCCCCCCTAATTACAGTATTTTGGTTATAAAGGCATGTAATGAATAACGTAAAATCTGCAATTGCGATATCGATACTTTGTCTCGATTATCTGATCTTCGTAAGTCAGGTGGAGAAGGGGGGAGATTGAAGTAAATATAATTTATAATGATTGACGTTTTCATAAGTAGCCATATAATCCATAAATTAAAAAAAAATTGGCCATGTGGTTGGTCTTTTTTTTTCTTTTTTTTTCCTTTTTGACTCGCATGATTTGTTTGTTTAGGTTATAAACTGTACATACCCAAAAGGCTCCTAACAGATGGGCGCACGTCTTCGAGGCGCCGGAATCAAAGTCCACATGTTAGGTCGGTTTGATCCGGTTGACCAAGTATTGAAGCATCTTGGAGGACCCGCGTGACGTTACATGGATCGTGATTGGTCGGATTTTGGCCACGTGGTTGTTGGTCATAAAATATCGATTTTGTTATTTGATTTAAAATTTATTTAAAGTATCCATGACTATTTTTCGATTTATTATGAAGTAGCTGATATACTCGGCATTGCTCGGACTCTTTGTTGATGAAATTTTGCAATTTCTGAATGTGAATCTACAAAAAAAGTGAACATTATTCTTCACCTTTCATCTCCGGCCCTGCGTCAAATTTACTCAGCTAAAGGGCCGGTGATTATAGAGAAGTGAAACATAATACAATAATAACATTTTTAAGAGCCAAAAGATTGATTTTTAGAAGACGCTCATACATAACAATAGCGAAGCATTGCCGGGTCTGCTAGTACAATATATATGAATTAAATAAATGCAATTAAAGTTCGATATTGAACCTAATCTAACTTAAACTAAACTACCCTAACCTAACCTACCTATCGGATTTCATTCAAACCACCCTGTAAACACTCCTGGCACTAATAAGAACAAACTGTAAAATTTTCAGCGAAATCGGTCTAGTAGGTTTTAGGCACACACATACGACCATTGCCTTCTATTTTGATAACTAGTAACTTGAATAAACATTTAATCCAGGAGTTCATTTGTATGTGTAGAAATTGTAAAAACTCTAGTTATCTGTCCATATCTGCTTGATTGTGGCAATTGCAGGCAAAGAGCTTAGTTCCTCTTCCATTTATGGAATAGAAAACTTTTCTTTGGCCCTTACGTCCAGATAAGGAAACGACGCTTCGTTAGAGGTGGCAACTTTCTTCAGGATCTTCCAGTAAAAATCATTGAAATAATAAATTGATACGACTCTCATTTGGGTCTCTGATCTTCAAAATTTGTGGGATACTCGGAGCTTGTCTACTCTCGCTGCCTCCATTGTTGACTTCTTCGTCCAGCGTATTTGACCGATTTTAGCTACCAAAGAACTCGGGCTGGCTTTTTGGATGAAAACAGAATTCGAAAAATCGCAAGCGTTCGAACGCTAGAGCACCAACGGAAAGACAGATGCACATTGTGAAAACCTGTCGGTACTAATAAATGTCATATTTTGTGGTCAAGTGGATCTCATGACTGTTTCTTCACAGCCCAAGAGACTTATTATTCACATTAATCCATCGTTGTCCGTCTGTCTGCCCCCTTCATATTTTCTATATTTTTTGAGGTAGAAGGTTGAAATTCGAAAAATAGTTTATCAAAGGCATGTCCTACTTGACTTTGAGGTAGTAGTTTGGTTTTCATGGGCCTACTGGGGTCAGAGTTAAGGGGGTGGGAGTTAGAGGGGACCTTCTGGTCTATATGGTTATAGGTGAGTAAAGGAGTGAAATTCTGTATGCAGGTTCTTCTAAGCAAAATCTACATTACTTACATCAACTTAGATAACTGGGTGGTTTGGGCCCAATTATCCCAGCGGGGTCGGAGCTATGAGGGAAGCAGTCACGTGGTCTTTAGAATACTATTAACGTTTTCAAATGGCATGTAATATGTCATTCGATTGGAAATGATGAGAAACATAAGAAGATAATGCTTTTTTCATTTTCTAAATACTACATTCGAGAAAATTAATTTTTGAAAAAAATGGGAGTTAAAAATGCGGATAAAAGGGGCAAATGTAATCAGGGCTTCCGCTAATTTCCTATACCCTCCTCAAGGGGGATTAATTTCCTGTTATTACAAGTATTTGCCCCCATTAGTTAGACACAATACGATTCAGAAAGTCATTTCTTTGCGATGCGTATCGTTGACAAATGTCCCAGTGACAGACATGTGGTACCCAATGTGCACATTCCTGAAATTCAGGTGTTTGTAGACAATTCCTGCATAGAAGTTTATTATCTGTATGTTTAATAAACATTTAATATTGTAAACAGACCTTGTGG
Source organism: Rhysida immarginata (assembly GCA_023313115.1). NCBI lineage: Eukaryota > Metazoa > Arthropoda > Chilopoda > Scolopendromorpha > Scolopendridae > Rhysida > Rhysida immarginata. The sequence goes on along the minus strand of JAHWFO010012390.1, from coordinate 2,009,834 downwards.
ATACGCTGTTATCAATATTTGTCTAATAGATCGATTGTGTTCATTCTATACCAATCCAATATGAATAAGAACCCATCTTCAAGTGACAGTGAAATGTGTTTTCTGCCGTCGCTACCTTTGACATTGATGCTTCGTTGCACTAAAACGAAGGGAATAACAAAATCATTCACGTATAATAAATAACAGGATTTTTTCCCCTTCTTTTTATTTCGCCCTTCTCGACACCCCTAATGACTGTTATTATTATTTTTTGAATCTCGGGTCGGCAGTCGCAATCCCTGTCGTGTTCGAGGATATGGTGGTTTTCACGAGTCGCATTGTTCGTCTCACGTCAGCCGCCCATCCATTATCCGTCTCCCCAACCGTCCATCCATCTCGGTCCGTCGGTCGGTGGGTGATGGGTTCGTCGAAGGCAGCAGGTGCGTCGTTGGCTGTCACACTGCGGCCTCGCCTGTAACGTTCACCTGACGGGACAGCTGTCATTACCTGCAGCTTATGGTGACACTGAGGCTGAATAATTAGTCATTGTGCTGACACTCGCTCCCTCGTGATTGACAAACGCACCGTTTAACATTTCACGCGATAGATCAAACTGAGCTCCGACGTGGCTTTGGCGAGCAACTTATAAATGCGCAGCCACGAAAAATATAGAGTTTAGCCTCTGTTATGAAGTACATGTATGTATATAGAACGATTAATGAGTTTTTGAATTCTATATTTGTGGGCTTATTTTTAGAGTAACAACGATTCGAATTAAATTTTTATTTTATGATAATTAGTCTAAGCCATAAAATTTTTATTTTTATATACAGCTTCGTTTTGATTGACATACAAAATCATTAAATAGTAATCCAAAAAGTGTTTCCAATAAAATTATTTGCTTTTGATAAGCCGTGATGAAGGCAGCCGCGGAACTCCAGTTATATTAAAATTAAAAATTAAAGTGCAAGTGTCCTCGGCTTAGAATTGACCCGACGACTTTTATTTTAATTTATAAATTTATAAACAAGGGAAAACACTTTAGTGATCATGCTTTACAATACATAGTTTATTGATTATGCATTAAACAACCGGTTTCGCCTTTTGTACCCTTTGTTAATCGTATTTCTACCAATTTGGACGACTTACACTAGTGGACAAAAGTTTGGGTAAATAATCATCAAGATATCAAAAGTAAAAGAAATTAATATGAAATCTGACCGCTATTTGACTTTATAACTTGAAGAAGACGATTTGTCATTGATGAAAATAACTTCTTGATGGCGTTTGGTGCTATTTTAACAGCGGAGGCCTCAATTGCATTGATTAGCTGCATACGAGTTGAATACTGTTTGTCAGCATAAATATCCTGGCTCATAAGATGCCAAACATTTTCTATAATGTTGAGGTCGGGATTCCTTGCCGGCCAGTCTAGTGTACGAACTTTGTTAGTGGAAAATCATTCAGTATAAATTCGTGCTGTGTGGATAGATGCATTGTCTTGCTGCCATATCCATTGTTTTTGTCTGTAGTGTCTCTTGCAGAAAAGAATGGATGTGCTTTGAAGGTCTTCTAAGTATTGGTTGCCGTATATTTGCCCTCAATTACTTTTATCTTCAGGTGACCCGTGTTTGAAATGGCACCTAATGACATCACATCTCCTCCTCCCATTTGGTGCTTATTTCTGACCAGAGCAATTGGTTTTTGGCATTGTTTTGTAACATAACTGCACGTGCTATCAGGTCCATCCATGGAAAAATCGTTTTTCATCAGAAAATACCACCAACCCAAAATCAGTCTTCTCATGATGTGTTTCTGAGCAAATTGAAGTCTTGCTATTTTATTTTTTGGTGTTAATGGCAGTGATTTTTCAATAGCTTCATAGTGAAAGTTCTCACGCTGCAATTCACGCCTTATGGTTCTGGTTGAAGCCTTCAAATCAAGATTTACTTCGATGCGCGTACTGTTTACAATGTGGCCAGCTGCAATTTCTCTTCTCCCATGGCGTTTTATGCTAGATTTTGTCCGTCTTGTAAGTGCAGATGGGTTTCCCATCTTCTTTCCTGTCTTCCTGTTTTCATTTTTAATTGCCCTGATTACTGTATTGTAGCCAACATGAGCAATTTCAGCTTCTCGCTTGAAGTTCTTGTGTTGAGCATACAATGCATGAATTTCCTGCGTTTCTCATCAGAAATCATCTTAAGACACTTCTTCACATTCCAAAAAATCAATGGACAAATATTGATGCACTTTACTGTAAAAAATAGCAGTTATTTACCCGTTACCCCAAACTTTTGACCATACTTTGCATGTAACTTAAAAACAAATTAAAAGATCAATTTTTCAATTGTCAATTTTGATATATTCAATAGTAACTTAAAAGGTGCCATAACAATAAAATCTCTAAATAATTGTTTTTTTAGAAAACACACCTACCCCAAACTTTTGTCCATCAGTGTATGTACAGGAGTAAATTTCGGTATGCAGATTCCTCTAAGCAAGATCTACATTATTATGAAGTTTGGACCAAATTGGGACAAATTGGGATCGCAGTTGTAGGGGTGGCAGTCACTTGGTCTTTAGAACTATGGCTACATATAGCAAGTGATATATCAGTAATCGGAAATGATAAGAAACGAAAGAAGATAGAAAATACTACGTCCAAGAAAATCAATTTTTTGATTAAAAAATGCAGGAAAAAAGGGAAAAAAAGAGAATATCACGGGGCTTCCGCTACTTTCCTATACCTTCCTTGTGAGGATTAATTTCTTGTTTCTATGTATAACAAGACAATATACAGCTGCTCCTAGTACGTTTCGAGTCTGATGTTGAAACGAGCACAATTTTCTTCGGACGTTTTTTGAATGGTCGTAACTCTTCTTCTATTGCAAGACACCTTCAAACCGTTAAAACTCTACAAAAGAAGGCTTATTCATAGGCCATTTTCTGTCTGTTTTGGTCCTGGAACATACCCTGAAAGTTTTTACAGACCATTCAGAAACGCCTTGTATATTGATCATTTTCTTCAGTCTACATTTGGTATTGTAAAATTTCTGATTCGTTAATATTAATATTTTTCTGAGGCTTATGGAAGCGTTATTTTTTTTGTTTTAAAAAGAGTAAATATTCTTCTTACTTTTTAAAAACCAGTTGTATATAATCATTTTGATTTCTTAAGGAGTGTTCGGAGCGAAAGAAATTGCGATATAAAATAATTTTAAAAGATTTTAAGTACAATTTTACAGAGCTCATTATGTAAAAATAGACTTCTCGTCCTCGTAGATTAAACATGTGCATTAATTTTGATAAATTTTATACCGAATGATCCATTACTGATGGCAATAGTCGTTTTCAAGGTAACTTCGAAAACCATAATTTTCCTCCTTCGTCTTTTCCTCATAAACACGAAGCAACGTTGAAATGTACGGCGAGGGAGCGATTGTTTTCTCGCAAACTGAAATTGGAAATGCAAAGGAATCTGTCCATTTTGGAAGAGGGAAGGCAAATGGAAATTTTTTTTTTACTCCACCTCCTCTCTAATCAATCATTTAATTTTTCGAAATGGCTCTTCTAAAGGGCCTATTGCGGTGGGAAAGCAATAATGAAGAATCGTTGGGCCGAACTGATGGGTTGGCGACTGACGCATTCGTCTCCCTTTCGTCTTTGATGTGAACGATTTGCATAATGTTGTTTTAAGCAAGCAGAAGGGGAAACGAAAAGGAGGGCAGAGGTTAAAATTGGTATTGATTTGCATTAATTCTCTCTAGAGTTATTACTTCGGTATAAATAGTAATGTGATTATTAACCTAAAAGGGGCTGATAAGTGATCGCATAATAGTAGTCGGTTCCCTCTATTTTTTTTTTATTTTTTTAATTTTTTTTTTTAATCCCGATGACGACTGGGTCGTAAAACTCGAGGCAAGGTCGTCTTTGATCGCTTGTCCAACTGAGCTTGCTATTTCGGTTCGTATTCTGGGTTTATTGATCTGCCCGGAGACAGGGGAAAAAATAGAAAACTATTCCACTTTTAATAACCGATTAAATTTCGCCTCTCATTCCTGATTGAAGCCGTAAGTAAGAATGCATGAATGTTCAATGGTAATATTAAAATAAAAAAAAACTTGGATCTCCTTCTAACGAGCTCTTTAACGATGCACATAGGTTTATATGGTTCATGTAATTGAATCTCTATGATAATGACTAGTTATAAATGGAAGACCGATTTATGTAAGGTGACGTTATCAAATTGAATATTTTATTACAACCTAAAGGGGTAACGAAAACTCATATACGACTTATTCTTTTAATATTATGTATTTAAATTTTCATGTAAATATTACCAAAATTCAATTTTAAGTTCTTAAAAAAAATTGTTTTAAAAGAAAAGCTTTTTTAAAATATCTAATTTTGATTTTATTTCTAAATTTGTACTTCTATGATAATTTTAAAAATCATAAATCAGAAATATGGCCATCAAGGTCTTTAGGCTTTTTCGTGGACACCTTCAAGTCGAATTCACGTGTTAAAACAGTGACCGTGAAGAATAACAAGATAATGGAATGTCATATAACAAAGAATTCGTCAAGAATGAATGCACTGTTACTTTCTGTTCATCTTTTAAACATTATTGACATGGGCACGCCCACGTGATAATCGCTTTGTCGGGGTTCAATAACTCAAATCACTCAATTTCCGTTGTTTATTAGAAATTTTAGCTAGACTTTAAATTCTCGAAGACTTCTACGTCACAGCTAAAGCTTCTTGGAATGTTGCAAGATCTTATTATAAAACAACGTGTATCATTCATTTACAATTTTCCTTTATCAGGGGAATATTCATTTATAATTTCCTCTTCATATATTATAGATTTGTGTACGTGGCTCTGGTACGTCCTCCATTGTAAATTATTATTATTATTATTATTCAAGGTAGTATTTGGGCTCCTATTCTTTTAGAAATTTAATTGTTATCGTAGGAATAGAAATCCCAGTTTGTTTGTGATCAGAAATGGAAGAAGCTTTTTTTTTTTAATATAAAATTTTAGATATTGTCAATCGGTTTCTTAAATATAATATTAATTTTGATATTTTTTATGATGAACCCATTATTTTCGTAGATTTTGTAAATAATTTTAATTTTATGAATATTATTATGTAATCTTTGTTTTAAATTTTGGATCTGGACAAGTGTGTTAGCTTTTACCAATTGTCTTGTTCCAATTTTAATTATTATTATTATTGTTATTTTTGTGAATATCTTGCCTTTTGCTTTTAATGTTTCTTTTCTTACGGAGTGATTGTTTGGCCTACTGCCTATTTTTAACCTCGTTTTCTTTCTTTATTGGAATTAACTTTATTGGAAATATTATTATTATATTAAAATTAAAAATAAGCAAATAATTGTAGGGTTTTTTTTAATTTCAATTTTTATTCAATTCGAATCAAGATAATTTTACAAAATTTACAAGAATCATTTACAAAATTTAAATTTACTTTTTTACAACGATTTTTTACACCGATAAGATAATCAATTCTTTCCTATAATATTTCTAGAGGCCAATTTCGAAACCCAAAATCCGAAGCCCTTTCTAGGCTTGTATGGATATAAAAACGGGTCTACATAAGTATATACAATTTTTAAACAAATATATATTATTCCATTTAATATATAACGGAAAACTATTTTCGTAAAACTTCTTTTATCCAATTTTGAGCTTACATTTTGTGTTTTTCCAATATAAAAAACTAGACTTAATTAAATTAAAAAGATGTTAAATTAAGCATCCATTCTGGTACATTATTAAATAAGTATGGAACATAAAATTGCTTTTCTCGCTTTCCAAAATTATTAAAAATCTGGGGTATGTCAAAAATTATACTCTTCCGTAAAGAATATTCTTGTTTTTTACGTTTTAAGTAATTTTTCGAAAAATAATTTTGTGTGAAAACCATATATTCAAATAAAGTGCGATCGCGGGTACAAGCGGCCGAAATGAGATTTCTGAGAGGTGTGGCAGGTATTACCCTACTAGATAGAGTGCACAGCAGCACAATAAGGGAATCTTTAGGTGTTGAGCCGCTACTTCTCCGCATTGAGAGATCTCAGTTGGTATGGCCACGTGATACGGATGCCAATGCAAACTAGTCTTCCTAGGCAGTTTATTTTCCAAGCCGGTAGGTAAGAGACCAAGGGGTCGGTGGATATCAGGTGGCTAGACTACATGGAGAATCTGGGTTCGAGTCGCTTGGATATTACCAGGGAGGACATGCGCCTGATGGCGGAAGATCGCGATCGCTGGAGATCCTCCATAGGGCTGCTGCCCCCGCGACCCTAACGGATAAGCGGGTTTGAAAAGTAAGTAAGTAAGTAAGTTTCGATTTTTAAAATTTTTAATTCCTTATATTGAAGATCTATTGGATGTTCTTGTAACTTAGTGCCATATGTTATTTGTTTAATGATTTTATTTTGTATCTTAATAATATCTTTAAACTCTATTCCAAATTTATACAATAATAAACCATAACGAATACGTGATTCAAATAACGAATTATACATCATTTTTCTAATGTAAATAGGTCAATAAGGACTGATATGGTACATAAGAAATATAACCTTATGCAACAATAACTTCAGAGAGGAAATATGTGAATGCCAATTTAGTTGGGCATCAAAACACATTCCAAGATATTTGAAATTAATGACATAATTTATTTTTGGACACAATAATAATAATAATAATAATAATAATAATAATAATAATAATAATAAT